>JAMAKE010000039.1:47919-160269 GCA_023628695.1 Nectriaceae sp. PG4201 | reverse complement strand
CAAGGTCGATATCGATACAAGAGATGGATATGGCCAGACACCGCTATCATGGGCAGCTAGGCAAGGCCATGAGGCGGTCATTAGGCTCCTTCTAGAGACAGGCAAGGTCGATATCGATACAAGAGATGCAAATGGCCAGACACCGCTATCATGGGCAGCTAGGCAAGGCCATGAGGCGGTCATTAGGCTTCTTCTAGAGACAGGCAAGGTCGATATCGATATAAGAGATGCAAATGGCCAGACACCGCTATCATGGGCAGCTAGGCAAGGCCATGAGGCGGTCATTAGGCTCCTTCTAGAGATAGGCAAAGTTGACATTGATTCGAGAGATAATATTTATGGCCAGACACCGCTATCATGGGCAGCTAGGCAAGGCCATGGGGGGATTGTTAGCCTCCTTTTAAAGATAGGTAAGGGTTAATAGTAATATAAGAGATATAAGTATTTCCATTCGACCACATTTTCTCGTCATGAAATGACGCCCGATCAAATAGTACCCAAAGAATAAACCTCACATGTTTACTACTATTAAGGCACAATTAGTGCCAAGCATAGATATGTTTATGTGACTCTAAGACAATCTTTGGATTATGGTTATTCGATATGGGCGTCATTTAATTGCCAGATGAGAGCTAGCTCGATTCGGTGTTTGAGCTATATTCTCCCTGGCACATCAATGAAACGAATTCAGTGTCCTCAGATCATTGAAACCTAACGAGCTGTGAGTTATAGCTCTTCATGCCCCTTCTCCTAGCTGGGGGCAGGGCAGCCGTGACCGCACCGACATTTTCCTTGATACTGTAGTTGGAAAATATCGATGTAAAGGAGGGAACGAGTTGTACTAATTGTCATTAAAGCTATAGTACATGTAATCTTACATATGATCTCTACTCTTACAAGGCCGACATTTCATTATTCGAACTCTTGGAACCAACGTTTGATCTCCGAAACGCCTTCTCGAAACAAGAGCTGAGCATACATCTTGTGGAACGAGAACCCCCAATCCGAGGCGAGTGGCTTATTGACAGTTGGGTTACATGACATACTCTGGCAGTGAACCTGGACTTTCGTCTTGCCGTCCGCCTGTCCGTCATGGATTCGCACAATACTAAATCTATGGACTCCAGCAAACTGTGCCTGGTCGTTGCCGAAACAAAAGTCAATGTGACTTTCAGTGCGGTCCGCCGAGGTGATTAGATCTTCCTGGGATGTCAACTGCAAGTCACTGACTTGAAACACGCCGAACAACACCGAGTGAAGAGAGGGTAGGGTATCGTCTGAGAGCTCTGAGGTTTTCCACACAGGGGTCAGAGTTTTCTTTAGTGCTACAAACAAATTAGGATCTGCAGTTGTCCCTGTTGCAACGAAGCTTACCTTTGAAGTGCACGAGGTCCAGCTTGAAGGTTTGCAGTGCAATGCGCTCTGGGGCAATGACGAGGCCACCAAAAAACCCCTTGATGAATCTGGCCAGCAGGGCTTCGTCGGTTGCTTTTCGGAGTCGGTCAGGTATCTCAATCGTGATAAATCGAGAATCCGCCATTGGCTTGTGATTATGCACATTGACAATGTTCTTGACAGAGTTGGATTGCTTCAAAGAGTCGGGGATATCATCGAAGCATGAGATGTGGCTTCGATCTGCCAGGGAGATACGCCGACTAACAACGAATCCATATGTGCCTACTGCGGTGACAGTGGCCAGCACTGATGTTGCAAGTATTCTGCTTGTTAAGCTCCGAAATGCCATCTTTCTAAGGGAACTGTCAGCGCGGCTGCCAATCCATTGTAGAATCTTTCTACTCGCATTCTTCAAACAATAACACGAACTCTGGTAAAGCCTTGAGGTGTTCAGCTTAGATGAGCGGGATATTTGTATATAGCATTTTGATCACTGCGGAAATGAGCGGGCGCGTATTTCGCATTGACTAGGTCCTTCCGATTCCACCCGCCTCGAGGGCGGCCGCTTGTGTGGAGTCCCCCTCAAGCCTCTGAATTCTAAAGCGCAGTAACATCTACGGGACGGCCGGAGGAGAATGCCTCGTCGTGGAGACCCCGGCCTGTCGTTTTGACTGCTACGCAATGACTCACCCAAGACATTCCGTGCGGCTGTTCACCCAATGATGAACGAAGCAGAATTTGCATCTGGGGTTTGGCTGTGACATGGCTAGAGCCGCGACATTTATTTCCTGACGGAGATTTGGGACCACTCTCCCGCCGTTTGTTTGATCGCAACTACCACTTCATGTTTGCCAACACGACTCTATACCCGTCTGGATCCTCAAATGTCTTTCCGCATCCATCCCAGTATGGATTGAAACTTGGGACGGGTGACACACCTGCTTTCTCCATTGACGAAATAGCGGCTTCGTAAGCGCTCTCCTCCGGAAGATATAGTACCATCAAGTTGTCCTTTGTTGGTGCTCTTCCTGCATCATGGCCACGTTTAGTAGTGAACTCTAGATGGTATCCAGCCCCAGGATGACCCAGCATAACCCCATCAAATCCGTCGTGATCGTAGAACTCGCCGATTTTCTTGAATCCAAGGCCATCGCAGTAGAACTTTAGTAGTCCCTCAATACTATTCGTTGGTCTTGCGATGCGCAGATGTGCGGTTGCTGTTGCGGATGCCATCTTGAAGGGTTTTTAGAAGAACGATGGTTGAAGAATGTAAAATGGTGGAGGAATATTATTCCTAGTCTACTTACCAAAAATACCAATTAGTAATGTCGCTCGAAGGGCGTAAGCCGGGCCGTGAGTTTGGCCAACGCATTCAATACCTTGGTTTGTCAATCTTGCCGTAACGACCTTCCTAAAATAAACCCCTCCAATCGTGAATATGGTTCGAAAGCGCAAAGCCAAGGAGGAGCAAGAAGAGGCTGAGGCCTCGTCTTCTAAGCGCAAGGTCACCGGCGCGAATGAACCTGAGCCGCAGAACCACCATGGCTTCAAACCATACCCAGCCTCCAAAGTCTATCGCCTCATCGAGCCCGGTCCTGTGCTGCTGGTCACAACAGGCTCTCTCGCTGATTCGACCCACAACGTCATGACCATTGGATTCCATATGGTGATGCAGCATGAGTCGCCGCCACTAATTGGCATCTCGCTCGGCCTGTGGGACGCATCCTTTGCCGCGCTCAAGAAACAGCGTGAGTGTGTGCTTGCTGTCCCATCAGTTGAGATGGCGAGCGTGGTGGTTGATGTCGGGAATTGCTCGGCCGACGACGAAGACGATACTAACAAGTGGGAGCGCTTTAAGTTGGACGCACTTCCTGCCGGGAGAGTTAAAGCGCCGCTCGTGGGAGGCCCCGACGTTATTGCAAACATTGAATGCGTGGTTGAGGATACGAAAATGGTCAGCAAGTATTCTATGTGGGTTCTAAAGCCCGTAAAAGCGTGGATAAACCCAGAAAAGATACCTGGAGCAGGTGGGAAGATGTTTCATCATCGAGGTGATGGTACGTTCGTTGTTGACGGTGATATTCTGAATTTGAAAGACAGGATGGTCAAATGGAAAGAGTTTCAGGATTAAATGCTCTAATGAATCTGATTTTTTTCGACAGTTATGTCTTTTGTGGTCTGCATAGGGTGAAGTTGCTTCATTTGGCTGGATGTCTGAGGTGGACCACTCGAACAACTAATTGCTATTGTTATAGCCTCCTATCTGTAAACAAGTCGGAATAGGCTACATTGGAGACTCTCTTTCTCTCTTACACTGATTTAGAATGCATGTACTAGCAAGAACCTTTCGGATATCCAGTCAATCTTGGACTACTCTTATCCTATAGTACCTGGTCACTGACCCCTGGATTAGGTGTGTAGCTGTAGCATACGAATCACCCACGCTGAAGGTACTCTACAAGTGGCTTCGGTTGCCTAGAATGTCATCAGTGCTAATATCTTGCTTGCCCTCGCTAATGCAGTTCAGAATTTTCCAATGAGCGTCGATTATATCCCTTTCGGAAGCGAGACCTGCGCCTTCGTAATCTCTGGTGAGAGTTTAAAGCAGTTATTTTTGAGTATAGCACTTGGAGCATGAAACAATATCCCACCCGCATCTTTCTCAATAACCTTATGAGGAGCATCCATAATCTCATAATAAGTCCCTCGACCCAATAAACTAATCCACGAGGCTTCGAGGAGATGGTAGCCACCCACCTGGCATGTTTAGTGCAATTCTTCAACTACCGCCTTCTCAAAATAACAAAAAAGAAATTCGATGGTTGGCGCTCCTCACCCTTTGGCCATCCAGTCCGTTTACCTGCAGATTTCGAAGCTGTAGGCATTGATCATCAGACTGGCTGGCGTAAACTCTAAGCCACTTACGGAATGCTAAGCGGCCGGCTCTGGTGTTGCTAAACCACTTGCGGAAGGCTAAGCGGCGGCCTCGACGGAGTATGTTATGAGGAATTTGACAAGACAGAATCGGAGGACAGAGTCTAAGCCGCCAATGGCAAGCTAAGCGCCAATTGCACGCCTCCGGTTCGCAAACCTAGTTGGGAGAATGAGGTAGTTTTCTTGGGGTGAAAGGAAGCAGCAGAATAGGAACGAGACGACACGAGAGTCGAGTATATATAGGCAGGGCGATTTCTTCTCTCGAAGTGCATGGCAATTTACTCCAAATCTTAAATTTAAGAATCTTTGGTCGTCATCCAAGCTCTTCGCCATGTTGTCACTCGCCTACTGCGTCCTCTTGGTTTCTATTCTTTTCTTTCTTGAGCCTCTATTTACATACTTATGGGACTCGAAGAAGCTCCGACGGTTCCCTAGCCAAAATGCACTCTCAGGAATCTCCAACGTAAACTACATGCTCGAACGTTATCGTGGCTTTCGTTCCAAGAGCTTGCATATAGTTCACCAGCGCCATTCCATCGTACGTATCGGACCCAATTCAGTGTCCTTCTCGTCGCCAGATGCCATCCGGAGCATATACGGACATGCGACCGCATGCCTCAAAGGCGATATGTATTCGGTGGCTACTGGTCCGTACGCTAGCCTCCTCGACGTCGTTCACAAGGGTGATCACGCCCGAAAGCGCCGCCTTCTTTCGCACGCCTTCGCTACGCGAAATCTCGAGCAGTGGGAGTTCAAGGTTACGGATAAAACCCAAAGGCTAGTGCGTCAGTTCGACCGCATCTGTGATGATGCCACAGACTCCACACAGGCCACCATCGACTACCGCTGGTGGATGAACCTCTTTACTATTGAGGCCATCGCCGATATTGCCTTAAGTCACAAATTGGGCTGTCTTGACAATGGGAACGACCTTGTCACCATCCCCACACCAAACGGAGGGGAGAAGACATTCGGTTATATCGACTGCCTTCACGCAGGGAAGCGGGCGACGTCAATATTGGTTTGGTCAACTACTTGGTTCCCGTTACTACGGTCCATTCTCGGAAATTTCCCTGGCTTCTTCCAATCCCAGTGGTCTAAGGGAACATGCTTTGATGACATGGTCCGGCATTTTGTCAGGCAACGTATCAAGCGTTACCAAGATGGGGAAGAGCTGGACGACCTTGTAGCTTGTCTCCTTGCTGATAAAGAGGGTAAGACGCGAGGCATTGAAACGGGCGAAATCGAAGCAGAAGTCAGCGTGCTGCGTAAGTTTCCCCCATTGCTCTCTGGTGTCGGGAATTCGGTTTATGCTAACCAGGCTCAGTGGACGCAGGATCTGATACCACAGCCATTGCTTTAGCACATGTCATGTACTACCTCCTTCGCACGCCCACCGCTCTCTCACGACTTCGAGAAGAACTTGATATGGCGCTGGCCGGCGGCAGTGATATACCCTCCTACGCCAGCGTCAAAAACCTGCCATATCTGCGCGCATGTCTTGATGAGTCTTTACGATTGTCGCCACCAGTAGCGTTTGGCTTGAATCGAAAGACTCCACCAGAAGGCATCTCGATCGAAGGCCACTGGATTGCCGGCAACACTACAGTGGCGGTTCCGGCGTACACGGCACATAGAAACCCAAAGCTCTTCCCTGAGCCTGAGAAGTACAAGCCAGAGCGATGGTTTGAAGAGGGGGCCAAAGAGGCACAAGCGTCCTTTATCCCCTTCAGTATGGGTGCTAGAGGTTGTATTGGCCGGAACATAACCTACATAGAGCAAACTGTACTTCTTGCCACGCTGGTTCGTCGTTATGACTTCAAATTGCCGCATGCTGGATGGGAGTTGGAACATGAAGAAGCGTTTAACCTCTGGCCAGGTCCAATGCCACTCACGATCCAACTAAGGGATACCAAGCCAATTTAGCGTTACGTATCGAGGAGTAGCTGTTGTCTAGGGATGAAGCCCGTAATTAGGTGTAATTAACCCAGAGCCCCTCATGATCCATCATAATTGAATGAGTTTATTGAACGTGTCACACCAAGTTCAGCCTGGAACTCTCTCTGCAGTTGATTCACCCGGTCTTTAGTGTGAAACCCCAGTCGGACCTCGATGTCATCTAACAATGCCCAAATGCGAGCTTTTAGGGACAGAGATGGGGTATACCTCGCGGCTAACATTAGTTAGCATCGTGTTTCCACCATAGTCGATTCAACTTACCGTAGAAGAGGGGATTGACGGCGACAATGATCACACTGTCGAGTATTCCCGGGGAGAAACATATCGATGATATGGATCGGGCGTGACACCGAAGCTTCTCGTATTGTTCCTCTGTCTCAAGTCGGCGACCCGGTAAATCTTCCACTCCAGCTTCAAAGCTAGACTCTACGAAGGCCTCGAGGAGCAAGATTTTTGCCATGTGGAAGTGGAGCATACCAGCAGCTAGAAGTTAGACGCGTTATCAGTACTATCTTGAAGTTAAAGGGGCTGAGCAGCTGATTACCTGCTGAAGGAACGAAGAACCACGTTTTGGTGAGGCCATCATCAGATACCTTTCCCGTGGAGACCCCGCGTGAGGTTGAAGGGAGTCCATCCCACCACTCATCAATTTCAGCTGATATGCCTTGGAGCCCTTCAACTTGGGCGTTTGGTCTGATGTTCTGCGTTGGAGCGAACCTTAGCTCGAGCACTCGAGCCAGGAGCCATAGCATAGTGCGTCCCCTCATCTCTGCTGCTGCTCCCTCGCCCTGAAGAGCTGCAACCCATTGGTCCGGTGGAATTCGGGTTGGCATTTCATGAGTCACCGCCACGGCGACATCGTGCCGCGCGTAAATCCAAAAGCTAGCTCGCTCAAGATCTGTCCCTTCAAACACAACGCCGCGGGTCTGGATGAGGGTACTCACGCCATACAGGTGCTTCTTGTAGTCTGGACCAGGATTCGCCAAGAGCTCGTAGCTGCAGAGGAGGATGGTCGCGGTAAGAATCACGTCGTGGGCTGTCTCGGGTTGATTGAGGTTTTTGATGAGGAGCCCCAGACTCTCACCGTAGTAGCGCGCAGCAACAGGTTCCCATAACGACCTCTCCTTGACAAGGCTCATCTGTTTTGCAGACAACGCGCAGATGGAATTTAGAAGCAATTCGGAGGAAAACGCAAGCCCAACAACCTGACGCTGGTAGCTAAGCGAATGGTCACACACATCCATCCACGGCCCGATACCGCTCTGGTAGATACGCAGAAGATCGAGAGCTTGCTCGGTGATGATTATTTCGGGCGAGTCAAAGGTCTGTGGCGCGCCTCGTGACCCTAGTAAAGAAGAAGGTTGCGCCTGTTGAAACACGTCGTATGTCGACTCTAGGTCCAGGGCGCCGGCTGTTGGGAGAGTTTCTGGATTCCTTACACCATTATCGTGCTCCTTTTCAGTTACCTTTGAGGCCGTAGATCGTCTATCGTGCACGATGAACTCTGTTTGACTACAATCAAGCCCTTTCCGGCGACAGCAGCCGCAGACAGGCTTGCTCTCGTCACATTTGATCCGACGTGTGCGACAATTTAGACTGTAACCTCAGTACCTCATCTCAATAAAACCAACGACAGTGAGTCATACCAGCCTACGTATGTCAGCCTGGTTATTTGAATTGGTGAAAGAAGTGTCATCACCTGTTTTGCGGCGTCTAGTGGCCCTTGGCGTTGGCATTGCCGCTAATGGTGCCATCTGCCGGGCGCTTGAGATATCACTGATAACGTAAATGACTGCTTTGGGCTATCCAGCTCAAACAAATGTCGATGCTCATGCTAGAAACGAAGGGCATTTTACGACCAGTCTTGCTGAACAGATACCGTTTTTAGTCTCCAGCTAGCGAGGGCTGGTGGCACATTAAAAAGGCGGGGTAAGCCAGAGCTCTCAATTCCCTCCTGTCCCCCGGTGCTTTGCGATTCACCATACTCAGGGCCCATTTTCCGTCTTATTTATAATTTCGTGTTCTTTCGTAGCTGTGCTCGGCTACAGTGGTATGATAGAATACAACCAATGTTTGGAACGTGCCACCGTCAACTGCCGAAATCTAAGTGCACCGAAACCAACATCCATTGAGTGCAGCCTTAATCCACAGTCTTGGCCGTAGCTGGATTCTGGGAGCCCAGAATTTTGATCGTTGTAAAGTTTCGCAGTCCACAAGAATTGGCATGTTTTGGTTTGTCTCGCCGTCGCCTGCTTTCTCATCCTTAGATAAGTATCCAGACGAACTGGCAAACAGCCACTGAGGATAAGATTTCCTGTCAAACGGGGAAGAGATACGAAGGTTGCAACCTTACGGAGTCGAAAGTCACAGTTCTACATCCCACCAACGGTGAAATGATACTACGGGGTGTCTCCTAAGTCACTATGCGCGAAAGCATTATCTTGCATAACTCATATCATTTGACCATCTAGATTGCTAAACTTCGATAAAGACAGAAGAACACAGAAAAGAATTTTTAGTATCAAACAGCGATCTCCCGAGGCCCCTCAGGCAAGTGACTGGCAGCAATGTTGCATTGCCTGAATAGGCGAACTTCATCTTCCGCGAAAGCGCCGACAACAGAGTGAATCAGGCCACGGTTGTGGAACAGGACAAAGTCGCCTTCCTCCCAATTGTGTGGGTAAACCATCTTTGGGGCAATTCCCGGTCGCTGGAGCCGATGCACGATCTCGCGGACAGTGGCCAGGTCATCGATGACGGTACCGTCTGCCAAGTGCAGCTTTCGAATTGCCGAGGGATGTACCTGAAGAGCGAGCTGATCGGTTACAGGGTTTCGCCACAGCATGGGAAGAATTTGGATCTTGTCTTCTTCGATAGGCGGCAAATCCGACAATGGCACCTCCTTACCCTCAGACACAATTCCTAGGCCGTCGGAGCGGGACTTGGCGCTGCTCATCCAGACGTAGGGGTGAGGGGCGTACTCCACCTTTGTGGTACGGACGAACTCTTGGTCCTCGGGGGAGAGCTGGTTGTACATTGCGTAGCCAGATGCAAATGCCGTAGTACCAAGAGGAACCTCTTTCTCCTCGCCGGTGCCATCGTCGTAGAGACAAGTCTGAGTTCGGCCGCCAGGAACACGAACTGCAAGCAGGGAAGTTACAATAGGTGGGGCGAGGCCGTACAAAGCAGCGTCGATGTGCCACCTGTAGTATCGGGTATAATCAAGGTCCTTCTCGGCGGGAATGGTGGTGGCATGAAATGTGCGATGGTGTGGGTGTCGAAGCTGGATATTCTTCAGACCCTCGTACTCATCTACAAAGCCGTTTCCAATGACTTGAACCTGAGGCTGATGTGGGATGGTCTTCAAGTCTGGGTGCAGAATAGAGCGCTTGGCATCAAGCGTCTTGCCGTGGCCGTACGACGAGGTAGACTCTGGGTCAAACTTTTGTGTGATCTCAAACTGAGCTTTCGGCGATACATGGCTCTGGTTCTTGAAGACAAGCACCTGGTGCTTGAAAAGGGCATCATGGATGACATCGAAGTCGGCATCTGAAAGGAGACGTCAGCCCGAGCTCTTGATTAAGAAGAATCGAGGTTCTTACCAAAGGAGGTTACCGATTTCACGGGTATTCTCCCAATATTTACAGCAAATCATTTTTCACATAGTACTGCACGGGGTGTTTTGATCTTACCAGTCAGATCCTCAATGTCAACGTTCGAAACAATAGCTCCGAAGTCGATGTTGGAGTCTTTGGAGGGAGCGATGGGCTCGACGGTAGCGCGTGAGGCCATTTTGATAGCTTTAGTTGAGGTGGGCTTTTCTGGAAACTTGGTTATATCGAGGTGTAGTAGGATTGCACTGGTATTGTTGTGGATTTGAGCGTGCTTGATGGAAGAACACCCCGTTCCTAGAGGAGAGGCAGAGACGCTCTTAAGTATTGATTCAGATTTGGCTGGCGGCGATGTCCGAGGACGGCACGCCGGGCCCCGCCATCGCTGGCCTCCATCTCGCGCCCAAGCGACTGGAGAAAAGTCCTTAATTCCTATCTCTTCGCATTTTTTGTATCGCACAGCCACCGATAAGACCAATAAAGGCGCTGCTGTACTTGGCCGAGGAGATTTTCAGATACGGGCGGCGATTTACTCTGGCGCCCGCACGAGTACAAATTCGCTACGTAATTGATGGCCTTCGCCGTACCCCGCATCCTTATCAATCGGCCATATCAGAATAGGCAAGACTAACATGACTAATCATCCAAACCGGTATTGATATGAGATACTGTACTTCGGATAAGCGTATCACTACTAAGATCGAAGATTACCGAGCTGCAAGGCGAAGATAAGGGTGGAACCCATGGATATTTCGTGGTTGTAGTATAGGGTAAGGGTTACCAAGAATCTGGATGTTCAACCTATATTTGGACAAGATATTTGACATTGTGGAGTTTATCAATGATTCTGGGAACGCTATCTAATGTCATTTTAAAATCATTGATTTAGTAATGTCGTAATTGTCTCTTTCTTTCTCTACCCATTATCTCGAAGTACATCCGGATTATCCTTCCGTTCGAGCCTAAGTTTGATAGCGGCATTCGAGCACCACATTTCCTCGGAATTATCTTAGCTGAGCTCCTAAGACGTATTCTTCTCTCAAGGACATCCCATTGTAACCGGTCATGGATCAACATGTAAGAAACTAAGATCTATCAAGCATTGTGTCTATTGGCACGGACTCTACACGTGATGGTGTCGAATCTAGTCGTCCAAGTCTGTTTTGGTACTCTATACTGGGTTAACTACGGTTGTTTCTCTAGTTATTCAAGGGAGATGCCTTTACCGAAGAGTCTTCGCAAACTCGACTATGCTCCTCCTCTGCCACGGCAAGTGCAGCCTGGATAACACGGACCAAATGGTCCTGCTCTTCGATCCCCACACTGATTCGAACTAGATGTTCGACTACCCCGAATTTTGCTGCCCACTCCAGCTCCGAATAGTGTGCAAACAATGCATAGGCACAGCAGAGTGTGAAGTTGGTTCCCAGGCTCGGTCCTTTGGCGACATCTAACGCATCAAGAAATGTAATGGCTGCCTCTGGCTTCACAAACCGGATTGAAAGCAAGTACCCGTACCCTCTTCCGGGTCGCATATGCTTTTCATACATCTCCTGGGTTGGATTTCCTTCTGGATAGTAGACCTGATCCACTGTAAGGTGTTCTCGGAGTACCTTGGAAATGCACTTTGCGTTCTGGCTCGCGGTAAGCACACGAGACTTGAAGTTCGCGCTGTTTCGTTCCATAACTAGGACATCGTGAGGAAAGTAGGTGTCCACGAAGCGCTCGGCAAGGGCGCATCGCATCCCGCTATAGCGCTCTGACTGGGGATTCAACACCACGCTCCCTCCCATGACATTGCAGGCTCCGCTGAACATTTTTGTTAAGCTAGTACAGACGACATCGCAAAATGACAGGAGGTTGACGTTTACAGATGTCGCAACAGTATCGTCTACGACAAATAAGAAATCATACTCAATAGAGAGTTTGTGTAATCGCTCGAGATCTACCGAGCCGAGTAATGGATTCCCGGGAAACTCAGTATACAGTGCATCGATTTGCAGACCCTCCTCCAAGTCTAGCTCGAGCGCGTCAAGGTCGGACGGAGTGGCATGGCCATAGAGAACGCAGTCAAAGCCATAGACTTTGCTGAGGACTTTGAAGGTGTCGACGTACAGGAATCTGCAAAAACAGACAATGAGAACCAAGTCGCTGCCCATGCCGGCGAGTATTGCTTTGATTTGACTTACCCAAACACTCCTACTCGGTAAACCCCCGGTCTATCGCGGCACATGCTGCGCAATGCAGCCGCAGTATGGCTGATAGCTGACATACCAGTTGGGTACAGATAAACGGCCTCCATGGGGACTTTATTTTCTTCAGAAGCCAGCAACCCGCCAATTCGTTTCCGAATTACGACACTTGCGTACTCTGCCTCCGTCACAGGAAGGTGGAAAGAATCAACATGCTTCCGTGAGTCCAAATTTAGGACTGGTGAATTCTCCAACCAAAATGTCGCACACCGACTGGATATGCCGAATCCAGTATGCTGCCAGAACGCCTTTCCCTCAGCAGCAAGTGTATCCGGATAGACTACTACATAGAGTTCATCGTGAAGACAAGGATTGCAAGTTGATGGGCCATTCTCTAAAATCCGAAATCGACCATCAAAGCCAACACGAAAGACGGTAATAGCACCCTTTCCATGTAATTGAAGATATCTCTCACATGCTGTAGCCATATCTTCACCTGGGAAAAGCAGAGTAAGTTGGCTAGGTCCAGCTAATAAGTTTATCGACTTATCGGCAAAGACTCCGGACACCACTTTCGATGCAGCCCATGCAAGCAGTTGATTTCCTAATTCGCAGACCACAAGAGGCACGAAGAACCTCGGATATCCAGTTTGTAAATGGCTCAATAGCTCCGGGTCTCGTTTGGCCCATGCTAGAGTATCGTTCCACGTCGGAATGGACACGCTCACTGCCTTAATTCATTGCTGTTAGCATTCATAATAAGTGCCTTTTGACCGATGTTGGCTCACATGTTTATCCCCAGGTGGCAGAGAACTACCCAGCCGTGTAGTCATGTTTTCTGAGGAATGGGAGAATGGAAAGACTCCGCTGAACTTAGCCTTGTCTTCAAGGTTCCTGCGAGGTTTATGATTGGGGGGATAGACAGCTACGGACGACGAGACGAGTTCCTACCCATGCTCGTTCAAGCAACTATCCAAAATGCTTATGCATGGCTAGCCGCGGTCGGGCAAAGGCATTCTACTAGTTCCATGCATGATCTTCCGAAGTGGGCTTACATGGCTTGATTTGTACAACTGCGACAGAGCTTTAGAAAATGACCAACACACAAGGTATGGGAAGAATGGAGGCATCAAACCCCTGCGACCCGCTTATGACGTGGCGTTCGACTGAATTCAAATATATGCCGGCATGTCTGCAGGCTTCAGCTAGCCACTAACTAATGCCGATCGCTGAGAGCTCAAGCAGCTGAGAGAGTTATTGAGTTGTGAGCTTTCATATATGACGAAAGCTAATCTCTGCACGTATGGATACGCTGTGTCATTTGTCTCACTTTAGCCCGCCAGCACAATCCCCGTGGTTCAGTTTTAACCCTTGATTATCATTCAATCTAATGACATCATTTGTAGACAAATTACTGCGCGTAAGAAACTTCAAATGTTGCATTCTACGGGATCTGCTGAGGCCTAGAGTTGAAGCTCTGGAAACAATGCGGAACGTTTATTATCATAGGGTACGTATTAATCGGCACGTTGCAATCCGCACCAGTCCCAAGGCCTCGTTTTTGCCTGAATCTGTTCCGGCTGATTGCCCCAGCTCTCAACCTTAGGCGTGGGATTTTCGACTGACCAGTAGTCTGTAACCCCAAAAAGCTCCCGCAAGACCCTTTTCTTGATCGGCTTTTGTGAAACAGTGCGAGGAATGTCCTCTTCGTTGGTCAAGATCCGGAGGAGCATAGGTAGCATATACGTGGGTAAGCTCTCCAGGAGATCGGACCGAATGCGAGCCAAAGATATATGTTCTGGGAAAGCAGTATCTTTATCGATACGTATGACAGCTCCACAAAGTTCCTTCGCTTCATGGTCTGGTACCCCAACGACATATGCATCGGCGACGTATGGGAGATCCGTCAGACTGTTTTGTACTCGAAGTGAAGGAATTCGATATCCGTGGAAGAAAACGTCTACCCAATCACGTCAGCCTCGGTCAATGCACGTAGATGTTTTCGATCAAATCCTACAATCAGCAGTTGCTCGACCTGTGAAGACATATTCGCCATCCTGGAGTTGAGCTAGGTCCCCAGTCTTAAAATATCCGTCCTCATCGAATGCAGATCTTGTTGCCTCTTCATTGCCAATGTAGCTGCTCGGAATCTTGTTAGAACATGTGTGAAAGCTTTCCTAGAATGGGTCTAACAGACTGCGTGATCATCCATGCATTCTTGCACCTGATCTCACCATGGTCACCATCCGACAATTTGATCTTGACTCCTGGGCAGGGAGTGCCAATCGAGTGCTAGGTTAGCTGTTAGCTTTGCGACCGTGAGAGAGAGGGATCCGGAAATTACCTTCACTTGTGTGCTAGTACTCGCTCGCATTGCTGCTCCTCCCATTTCGGTGGAGCCATAAACGTTCTCAAATGGAACGCCTGTCAGGCTGGTCCAAAAGCGGAGTGTTGATGGTGCGATCATGGCACTGCAGCAGGCGATCTTTGGCATTCTCTTGAAACCACTGATGTACTTTTCCCGTTCCTCCTCTGGTAACTGGGCGATGTGTTCGATATAGAACTCTTTCATGGTTCGCAGCAAGGTTGGGGTAAACAGTACATGGTTGATTTCGCGGGTCTTGAAAATCTCCCACACATCCTCTGGCCCGGCTCTCTCTTTGACGACATGCACTTGCGCTCCGGTAAGAAGTGGCTCGATTAATCCTTCAGCACCTCCAATCCAGTGTGAGGGACGGTAGTTGATACTGGCACTGCCTGCCTTTGCCATGTATTGGAAAGCAAAGCATCGCTTTGGCAGAACAGCTCCTTTTGGAGGGCCGGTGGTCCCTGACGTAAATAATACTAGTCCGGGGCTTTCTGGGACCATCTGTAGATTGAAATCAATCTCTAGGTCATCGCAATCCACAGGCTTAGCATCGCACGAAATAGCCAAGGTCGTGATCTCAGTCCCGCCTTGGTCTTTGGCGAACGCAGTAACCCTGCCCGCTTGCTCTGTCCGACCTTTGCCAGTGAGCAGGCACCTCGATTCCGTATTTGACAGAAAGTACCATGCTTCTTCTGAGAGAATACCAGAACCTACACAAAGCTAGTCAGCGTACCTAAACTATGTACTGTTGGGAATTAGGTGCTGTCAAACTCACTGAAGGGAACACACGCTCCTCCTAGCGCCCGAATGGCGAAGAAAGCAACGAGGAACTCATAACCGCTCAGAGCAAGAACACATATATATGGTGACTTTTCGAACAAGACACCACGCTCATCAATGGTTTTGGTTGGCCCATTCTGGCAGATGAGGTCGCGTGTCTGGATGATATCGCCAAGTAGATTGCTGTATGTCTTTACGAATCCATGCGCATCGTGTACGATTGGTCTTCTGTTGCCTGTTTGTTTGGCAGCTTGAAGTAGCTTGACCAACAGAGGGTCACAAGGGAACCTTTTCTTCGTTGGGGCGGTCATGGTTGAACTTTGCACTGCCTACCACGACTTGAGGTTATACTACTGAAGTAGGTAGATACGAAGACGTCAAAAGATACGAGGCAACAAAGCCGATCAACTATGAACGGGGAGAAGAGATCACAAAGTGTCTCTATTTGGATCAGCGCCTAACGCCTCAGCTGAGGTTGCGATATTCAATAGCTTCTTTAGCTGAGACATTATCATGCATGCGCAGTGACAACTAGTCAAGATCGTCAGTGTAACTTAAGGATCATGAGCGGTGACTGACATCAATGGCGAAACACGGCATTTGGACTCGACGCTAGGGTCAGCCCGCATTCCGACCTCTTTGATAGGATCTCCCTACCGACGTGGCCGTTCACTATTCGTCACCGTTTGCTGTCTCACCCTTTGCCGACATTCGGGCATTTCGGTACCTGGCAAGGAGCAATTCTGAAGATCTGCGTGGATGCATTACTAGCGGCAGGGGGGCGGGCGGCATTGTGTTTTTCTAGTCGGTTGAATTTGAGACATTGCTTGTTGACTACTTTGCGTGGCGGGAGAGACGGGTTGTTCCATGGTCCCATCAGCTCTGACCATGTTGCTCATAAGAGTGAAAATGAAGTGTTCCGGGAGTTTCTTCACCAAAATTACAAGAACTGTGGTTGAGGCTCTTTATTCTTCGCAAATATCTTGTCCCTTTCGTATTAACGAGCTAGAAGCGACAGAAAATGACAAAATCAACACAACAAGCCGTACCTAATGTGCAGGCAAATGGGGACGGAGTTCATACGAACGGCACTGGCACACGCAACGCCCCTCCGGAAGAGAACCAGGAATCTACACACTCATGCCAAACCCATGACACCTGGAGGAAAGTAGAGCGGCTCAGAACTAGTGGGAAGATCCTTTTAAACGGATCAGATTTGGATATCGCTAGCGTCATCGCTGTCGCCAAGTATACTCCCTTGATAACGCCCGCCCTGTATGACCAACAGCTTACAATTATGTTAGGCACAATTGCGATGCCTACATTGATACGAAGGAGAGTCTTGTTCAAGGCATGGATGGCAGTGTTAAATTACTTGAAGAGTACCTATCCGAGGGCTACTACGTCTATGGTATGACTTCTTCGGCACCAAAGGGTTCGGCCTTCACTTCTGAAATTAAAAACTTACACCATTTTAGGGGTGAACACTGGCTTCGGTGGTAGTGCAGACTCCCGGACTATGGATCTAGGTGGCTTGCAATCTTCACTTCTACAGCACACGCAATCAGGAGTATTGACTGAAGCGGACATCCTTCCTACAGCTCCAAACCAGGATCTAGGCTTTCACAGCATGCCAGTTACATGGGTGAGGGCTACGATGCTCGTCCGGTGTAACAACGCCTTGCGGGGTCACTCGGGTGTCCGTTTGAAGTTGATTGAGGCCATACTACATCTTCTTCGCAAGGGAATGACCCCGGTTATCCCTCTTCGCGGTTCTGTCTCAGCATCGGGGGACTTAATGCCGCTTTCATATATTGCCGGCATGCTTGAAGGTAGCCACGACATTATGGTTCGTACGAGCGAAAGTTCTGCACGGGTTGTCACCGCCCAAGAAGCACTGCAAATTGCCGGACTTGAGCCTATTGTGCTAGGCCCGAAAGAAGGTCTTGGCCTGATCAATGGAACAGCAGCTTCCGCGGCGGTGGGGACTCTCGCTTCTTATGAAGCAAATCAGCTTGCTCTTCTTGCACAAATGTTGACAGCAGCATCCTGTGAAGCACTTGTGGGTAACGCGGAAAGTTTTCACCCGTTCATTGCAGCTGTGCGACCACATCCGGGACAGATCGAATGTGCTGGAAATGTGTATCAATTCCTCCAAGGTTCCAAACTGGTGGAGACCGCAAATACCAAGAACAGGTTCAAGCCTGGCCTCTTCCAGGACCGATATGCCCTCCGTGGAACACCGCAGTGGTTGGGCCCTCAGTTGGAAGACTTGTCCGCTGTTATATCACAGCTGACTGTGGAGCTTAACTCTACTTCGGATAATCCTGTGATTGATGTACAAGCTCGGGATGTTTACTCCGGGGCCAACTTCCAGGCAGCCTCTGTTGCATCCGCCATGGAGAGAACTCGGCTTTCACTCCAGATGGTTGGGAAACTGCTCTTCAGTCTTTCATCTGAGCTAATCAACCCGGATCTCAACAAAGGGTTACCTCCTAACCTAGCAGCTGATGATCCGAGCTTGTCTTTTACCATGAAGGGAGTAGATGTCAACATGGCTGCGTACATGTCGGAGCTGGCTTTTTTGGCCAACCCTGTAACATCTCATGTCCAGTCGGCGGAAATGCACAACCAGCCCATCAACTCCCTTGCGTTGATTTCCGCCCGATATACGATGCAGGCTACGGAACTTGTGGCACTCATGTGCGCCGCCCACTTATATGTGGTGTGCCAGGCATTGGATCTGCGTGTATTGCACACCACTTATCTTCAAACAGTCCGGAGCGAACTTCGGGCAGCTATGGAATGTATCCTTGCTGATGTACCCATCGAGCGGCGAGACACCTTACATGATGATCTCACCAATAACGTGCTGAAGTCTTGGAAGGCCTCGACCCCCTTCGATCTGGAGCAGAGGTGTCAATCTCTAGCAGAGGCAACTCTACCTGTTCTAATGGACCATGTCAGAAAGCATGGGTTGTTGGTCACTGTGAACCAAATGGAAGCTTTCCAGCAACGGGTGCGAGAGATGAGCCTGTCGACTTTCGTGGCTACGCGGGAGCGTTTCATCAGGGAACAGAATACCAGCTCCTTCCTAGGGCGCTCATCAAAGCAGCTCTATTCTTTCGTTCGCGAGGAACTAGGGGTCCCTTTCCATCAGGGTCTGGTCGAGCATCCTACCCGAGGACCTACAACGAGCATTAATGGGCGACCAAAGAAGACTATTGGATCCTGGATTTCAGTGATTTATGCAGCAGTCCGTGACGGAAGGATTTGGGAGCCCATGAGCTGTATCTTAAAAGCCGAAGGCAAGGTGGAGGCGTAATAAATGAGTTACAATAGGTATAGAAGAAGTCCAAGTAAGCTTCAGGTCGATGTCCAAAAGCATAATCTTTTGTGGTTCTCGCTAGCCTGTTAGAAGTACCATAGCTCTCTGCTTCCTACCCTTGAGCTATTCCTTATTTTAGTTCAGTACTGCATATACTCAATTCAATTTACTTACTGCATTGACTCTGATATTGTATTCCAGATATTAAGAACAGTGACTAGTCATCCGATACCCAGGTGATGAAGCCGCCGCCTTGTGCCATCGATCCAAGTGCCTTCACCAGCTTCAAATCACTTGTGCAAGTGTTCCCTCACCGTCATAGGTTTTAATTCTAGGCCTAAATAGAAACGGAGATAGTAGTTGTGGCCTTGTCAGTCAACTCCATCCCTTTGATTATGGACTTCTCGTCGATTTTCTCCAATATTATGGAGAATATTTTGGAGTTGAAATCAGCGTGGTACAGGAGAAAGTTGACCTGAAAGTTCACAGAGGCATAAGTAGCTTTGTTCGCCAATTAGTGTTGGGCCTGCCGATCGATCGGGAACTGAAGAATCCTGGTACTTAGGTATCGATGCTATTAGTCCCACCAATTTTGCGAAGTTAATCTTTCCAGAATAACTCACTAGACTCAACAGCTCCTACAATAGGTTCATAACGGTATCTGGTCAGCATGATCCAAAATTGCTGTGAGTTCGTTGAATTCGAGGTTATAATGTTTTGGCTGATGTCCTAAAGCAGCTTCTCCAGTTGTGGAAACACGGCCTTTGGAATACCGTAGCCTTGCAATACAACATCCAGGAGCGCGCTATGGAAATCGGGTTTCTTGAATTCAATATTGCGTGACATGTTCTCTTCAAATGTCTTCGCAAACCTGGGATTATGTTAGTCAATATTTCATAGTAATTCTTAGATTGAACTTGCCAAATGGAGCTTCGTAACATGTAGTCCATAACCTTTGCCCGATAGGTACTCCGAGCGAGTTGCCCTTTGAGCTCTGAGGGGAGATTGCCAGTGTCAACTTGCTGTTGAACTTTGCCCTCACATGTAGCTAGTGCCCAAGCCTGCCATATCTTGATTAACGTCATCTGATCGTTTTGAAGCTTCAAAGCTTTACCTTCGAGCTGCTCTGAGAAGTTGATAAAGAAGACTGACGGAGAGTCGTTTTGATTTTTGGCATTAGCAACTGCCCTATCGATATCGACTGGCGGAGCCGGCACACCGGAGCGAGGAAGGCTTAAACGCTCTGGAAATTTCATCAAAGTACCAGTGGCAACTTTCTCCTTGTTTTTATTTGCCTTCATTACCTCGTGGTCTCCCGAGCAGTTCGTCAAGTGAAGATGTAAGGTCTTTAAGTGCGGCTTCGTGAGTATTGGGCACTGTGTTTGCATCGAAAATCCCTAGCCTTCGGGGTGTAGGTTTAATGCTTATCAGCTGAACCCATCAACTGGAGAAGAGCCTGCCGGAGAGTGAAGAATAGTGCCTAAGGGGCTCTCTTGTCCGGCTGCAACCTTGAATGCTAAGAGAAAGTCCCCAAACGTGTTTCCGATGGGGCCAATGGCAGACCCCAGGCGTCCAGAAACATGAACTCCGACTATACCACAGGATTAGAGAAGTTCGTTCCGAATAATAGATCGGAGATAGGTATTAGCTTACTGGCATCGACTTACTCATCTTCGAGCTTCCGAAGCACAGGCGATCCAGCTTGTCCTGCAAAAGTCAGCTCAGCAAGCCCATATTCCCCCACATTAGGAAGAAAGAATACCCGGGGTTGCTTAGATTCTATAAGTGAGTACAGCCCCAGACTTAGCCAGGTCGATATTCGCGGAGGACCAGCTCTCGTATAAATCTACGCCAGATTCGCGATCTAGCGGATATCCAACCACACCCAGCCGGGCATCCTCAGCTGCTGTAGGTGTGCTCGAGTAACGGAGTGGCAGAATCCCTTCCACGGGCGAATTAAGACGAATCTATCCTTAATTAACACTGTCGAATCAAAGCGCGATAGTGGGACTTACGAAGCCCACGTCGTGGACGGTAGATTGGGCCTTGAGATACTCCGCTGGCACGGCAGCTGTGACGCCAAAGCGATAAAATCCGACCGCGTCAGAACTTTCAGAACTTTCATGACTGAAGTAACATTTGATGTACTTCAAAAATCCACTATTAGAAGAGCTGTCATAGAGATGTCTACCAGCAGTGACGATAATATCATCACTGATCAGCCAACCAGTCCCGAGATACTCCTCCTCGGAACTTTATATACTAAGTTTACGCGCAAATTGCTGCTTCCGCTTAGGACCGAGAACTTTCAGAAATTAGGAAGCGCTCACCTTTATACTGTTGCGGAGGTTGCACGCTGTGATCGGAAGCTTTGTCTCTGCGGTCGCCGCTTGCCCCAAAGCCTTCATGTTTCGCTTTTTCAACGCGCAAATTCTTAGAGGTTCTGGTTGACTTGGCTCTTGGAGATTCCATGTTGCAACTATAGTTCTATACGATGCAGAACTTAGACTTCATATGGAAACCCTGGAGAACACCTATACTGACGGACTGTTTGAATTGAGCAGAATTGCACTCTCCAGAATCAACTCGGAGATATTCTTCGACTTGCTAGTCGACGCCATGTTGATGATTCTGCCGACGATACTAGTTTTAGTGAGCCTTTGGCTTCGGAAGGCGATTCTCAACTTCGCCAAATGCTTGGTTATTGGAAGAAAGGTGCGCCAGTAAATTAAACAAGGTATGAAGAGCATTTAAGACATTTCTTAACATTACGTGTTTGCGGGCCTAGAAATTGTCTTGTAGAGCCAGAAACGCAGCGCTAAGGCAGTCCTTGACAACGTGATGGTTCAGCTTGTGTGCAGCTATAAGTTCAATGGTTCGTCGGTGTTTCAGCTCACAGCTGTAAGCCACGCCGAAAAAAATGGCTTGCACTACCTAACTTTCTTACGTCTTCACGTCCTCTGTAGGGCCCAGGTGATAGTAATTGAAGTCCACCTTATTACCAAAAGTCCCAAGTCGCGCCTTATTGGGGCTTTTGAGCCGAGGGTCTAACAAGCGATGAAGGCGCCTTCTCAGCTCCATTGCGCACTGAATGCTTCCCCATCGGCTTGTCTCGGGCGTATCGCAAACGCAGTGTTGCGCTTGATCATTTCAGACCTTTGCCACACAAATGAGTCTCGCGGTAAGTTGGGGCTAATTCCAATCGCTAAAGCACTTGCTAGAATTGTTCCATGATCGGTTTTCCAAGCAGGATGTATACGTCGTGTCGCGGGCCTTCAATGTAAGCAGTGCCTCAATATGGAAGACGTTTGTCATCGGATCTATTAATGGAGATCTAAAACACATTCCGCTATATGCAGCCGGCATAAGCTGTCCTGAGCGCCGAAGCAATCTAATCTATTTACAAAATTCACAGTCATTCACACATTATAATACAACGACACCGCGCTCTATATGCGCTGTCTCGTTTACTAGAGGCATGCACTTAAATATCTTGGCGAAATCGTTCAGACACTGGCTGCGAGCCTCCAAATGCCCCGGCTTCATGCTGATTCCGTTGGCAGGAACCGAGTTGAAGTATTGTTCACGCCCCTGGACTAACAGCGGCCCAGATCGTGTGATCATTGAGGCCATGTAGTTCAGAGCGATGTCCTCGCAATTGAAGTGCTGGTCGACATAGTCCCGGACCTGAACCATCGCGGGGTCGTCGGAGGAGTAGTAATCGAGGAATGAAATGGACGCGAATGCCAGGTTGGTGAGGATCATGGAGTACACATCTTCCTTTGCGTCATGCGAACAGAACGTGTACTCCCATCCGCCTCTCGGAGCTACTGAGGAGCATCGCGCGAGAGCTCCCGTCAATCTGTTCTGGCCAAATTTGCGCCAGGACTGGAACACAAATTCTAGATCCGAGGGGTGGTAATAGACGTCGTCGTCGGAGAGTAGGATAGCCTTGGTGCGATACTCGGGATCCGGCCAGAGCTTCTCGTTCAAACTGTTACGCGGCGACGCGCGGAATCGCACAGGGACGCCGTTCCCGGAGACGAAATTGTCTGGTGGTTGTTCTTCAAGGTTGTTCCACACGATGACGATTTCGAGGAGCGAGGGTATGTCTTCGGACAGGAGGACGCGCAGGGTATCGTTGAGTTCGACCGGCCGTTGGTACGTCTGCATTGCAATCCTGTGGATGAAACCTTGGGTCAGCATGATCCCTGACTGGTATGCAAGGGCGAGTGTAGAAGATAATGACGTACGTAAACTTATCGTCAAGTAAGTTGCTGTATTTAGCCTCCATGGGCTTCAACCGCACAGGTCCCCATGTTTGGTTGCTGAAGGCGCACGTCTGAATCGTCTCGGAGGTGCCTCCAAACGCACCCTTCCCGAGCTTCACCAAATGCGATCCGGCGTCGAGTCTAACAAGGACAAGGAGGAGAGTCGTCGAGAAGATGAACACCAGGAAGACAAGCGCAGCTCTCCTGAACATGCGCGTCTTCAGCGTATCGAGCCAGGAGGCCATCGTCGCGAAGGTTCCAGTCTGGTGGTGAAAGACAGGATGACGACGCCACGCAAAAAAAGAGGCTCCAGGGGCGCAGAATGTCTGAGCCAGTGGGCCGCTAGAAAAGTCTCACATGGGAAAGTCAGGACATTCTGGCTTCCATCAGGTGACCTGATGCGATAAACCCACGTGTTTGTGCAATTGGCTAACTAGTAAAATGGGTGCCGCTAGGCCCTATTGAAGGTCAAAAGTGAGGGAATTGCAGAGAGACGAGAGACATTCCATATCGCCAAGGGGCCAGGGGGTAGCAGATTAGACCTGCCTCTTGCTGTGGACACAGCTAAGTCTAATCAGCACCTTATCTTTGGACTGTGGATGATGTGCCCCCTAGCCTCTTGGCTAACGATTCCTAGTGCCTGGGCAGATCTGGCCCATTGTCCCACAGCATTCCTCTAAAAAGTGGCAAACGCTCTCAGTCGCCTTAACGGATCGTATTGCGGCGCTGTTTAGTTTCCTCTTGCTATTGCGATGTCTTGAAACCTTTATATGTTCCATAGGGCTGAGATGAACCCCTGTACACCACCTAGGATCCATGCAAGCCACGAACGTGCGGCTTCCTACGCTGACAGTTCTTGGCGGGTTTCAACCCCAGCTCATGAATCTCCAGGAGGTTGCGGGGATCTACAGGGACGCGGGTGAAAGAATACACCGCAGGTAGACAAAGACATAGATGCCCTTGGAATCTTGACATTTGAATTAAATCCTAGGCTGGAGTCCTAATATTTCCATTGAGGTAAGGAGATTACTTTAGGGATGCAATTGAGTTCATTTTATGGATCACTTTAAAGCTTTAGCTACTACCTTATGCTCGGAGGGAATCGCAGCTCTGGACAAGACAATCGGATGTTTGCCTTCACTAACAAGACGGATCGCCCTCCAAATGCAGTAAGGTCCCTGAATAGTCATTCGCAAGAATCGGGGCAAAATGAGATGCAGTCACAGCACCAGCACATCACCTTATTCTGGCCCTTCATTATAGACCATAACCCCGTAACGAAGCCTCATCTTGTTATGGGCTAAAATTACCAATGAACCTTTTGAATTGTTGGGGATTATGAAGTAGGATGAACGGGAGACAAGAATATAACAAGCCACACGAATGTGTTGATTTTTTTTTCGCTGTATCCACATCATGGTCACTCATCAGCTGTGAGCCCGCCTACCCTATACCTTCGTTGAAGGCATGTTCGTAGACTTATGCATCGCCATGTAAAAGAGATGGAGGTGTGTTAACATCAAATATGCATTCTAGAAGACCATATTCTAAAGATTATGTATCGAAAGTAATGTCAGGATGAAGTGACCGAGAGGAGTCAAACTATGTGGAAGAGGAAGTCGAAAGAACCTAGACTTCTCAGGTTGCAATCAGTATATGATGATTATCTTCGACCTTACCACTTCAGCCTTCCCACAAAGACAGGTTTCTTAAGCTAAGATAATTTTCTAGTACCAGAAGCTCCGAGGATACGGCGTGTACATCTTATGAAAGAGTACTTGAATACTGGTAAGAAGGTTCCTCCCGTGGAGGTACTCACATAGGCAAACAGTAAGCCTGGAAGACCTTTAATTGCCCAGGTTTGGGTTGGGCTTATCTAATAGAACTAAGCAAAGCATGTCTCCATTTAATTGAGGTACTTATTCTTAAATAACTGGTTAAATTCAAATTTGAAAATTGTAGAGAGTGATTCCTATTCGTCCATGCAGCATTTTCTTCGATCCGCACTCGAGGTGAAAGCCATGCCATAAAGCCCTGAGCGTGCCTAATTTCATCCTATCATCATTTCATCACTCGAGATACAATATAGTCAGGGTATGAAGATTCAATTAGGCAATAGGGCTTAGGATGATCTGTGTCCTACCACTAATCTTAGCCTCAATGAAGGCCTTACCAGCGTGGTTAGCAGTAACAGAGCCCCCAGTGCTCAAAGAGTACTCTCTGCCAGGAACCATTCGGTCAAAGCCCAGTCGGAAGACGCCGGGCTCCTTCCCATTGTAGAGAACAAGATCGAGCTTCTTGCCATCGTCGCTGTATGCCTTGGCGACTAGAACGTCGGGGAATGGGGCGTCTTGAAGAAGGGGACCGCTCAAAGCCTCTTGCGAAGGACCGTGAAGCGTCGCGTTGGCGAGGTCGCGGAACTTCACGAGGCGAGCCATAAGAGCGATAACTTGGGAGGTGGCGGAAAGACCCTTGTTTCGCAGAGATCCAGACTTGGTGGCTTCGACGGGGAAGTAGATGTTGTCAAGTTCGTTGAGAGCCTGCTCGCGGATCTTCTCGTCACCAAACTCGGCGGCGGTAGCAGCGATGAAGGCGCGGAGAGGACCCTCACCGGCACGATAGTTGCCAGGGTCCATTTTGTCGGCACCTTTGAGGTCCTTCACTTGAAGCTGGCCCTTGTCATCTTCTTTAGGGAACTCCGTGCGAATCATAGCCCAACCGCGATGGGCTAAATGTGGCAAATATGCTGTCAACAGCATGGCATTAATGCAGTCGGTCAACGTTCCACAAAGCCCAGGGAGCTTGTCGCAACTCGTTAGCTACAACAATTCAGGTCGGCGTTGGGGTTCTACTAACAGTGAGACCGGTGAATTCGCTACGAATGGGAAGAATTCGTCCATCACACTCGGTGAATTCCTCCTCAAGAGCGCGCTCAAAGCGGTTCCTGAGCTTGTGTCCGAGATCACGGCCGAGAATTCGGTCGGATATAACCAAGCCAGCCATGCCCGTAAGGCTGTTAAATATGATTAATACGCATCAAAGCCCATCAGAGCGCCTTTTTACGTACTTGCAAAGTGAATAGGTCCAGTTGGGCTCGCAGGGATAGAGAGTGTAAGGATTCTCGCTCATATTATCATGAAGAGCATCAGCTAGACCCTCATAGTTCGTCTTGTAATGTTTGCCGTCGTCAATGACAAACTCGAGGGCGTTCTTCTGGTGATAATGACGGTCTCCAGATGCTTGTTCGTAAAGTCCAATGGCAGAACTGAGGTATCCGGTGACCATCTGAGCACATTTATTAGATATATGCTCATGGATATCCCGTAACTACTTACGATATTATCTTTCTTGATCGGGTCCCAGTCACTGAGGGTGAACCTTCCGAAGATTGATTCCCATTTCCAGTAACTGTTCAAAGCGTGAGGACTGAATAATGAGTTTGAGGAAGGATATTCAGCACTCACGACATAATTCGCTTCTGTAGACTCTTCTCGATGCAGTTCTGCGAGGCTCGGGAAAGGTAACCGTGGAAACCAGGGACGTAGTGACACTGGTACAAGCTCAAGACGTCGACAACGCCATAAAGCTGATATCGAACGGCACCAGTCTGGAATTGATCGATGACGTCGTGGAAGCTGAAGTCATCATGAGGGCTTAGTCCACGTTCAAGCATGTGCTGAACATGTCGGAGGGTCTCGAGGGACAGCTCTCGGGATCCGGGGGCGGGTGCGGGGGTGGCATTTGCCAGCTGCTCCTGGACAGCCTCAACAAGATACTTGTTACGCTCCTGAGCCTTGGAGTATCCGGCCGCATTTAGAGAACGTGCGTTGCTCATCAGCCAGAAGATGCTAGTATAGCAGAAGACAGCCCAGAGAATAGCGGAGGAGTCAAATAGCGAATCTGTGGCAAGGTATCCAGCAGCAATACTGGATCCAATCCACAAGGCAATTGGGAAGAAGATGCCTCCCATAGCAAACCAAATAAAGATAGTTATAGGGATCAAGGCGAGTGTAGCAAAGAAGGCCAGAGTGGACGAGAATGTCGCGACCGCAGTTAAACCAGCTCCAGGAAACAAGAAGCCGAGAGCAGCAGCACGATACGATGTGTTCTCGAGATTATAGAATGCCCAAAGGCCAGACAGGGAAAGAGCCGTATACTGGTACAAGGTTCGTCTCTGATGGTACTTTTTGACCAAGCCCCGTCCGGCATTTGGCGGAATAAGAACGTCTGATTGCCTTGATTAGAAAGTCCAGGCTACAGCGACGGATCGTTATTCCAATTTTAAGCACTCACCCTGAACTGTCCAAGGACCCCAGCCAAAGTCGCCGACAGGCTCATCTTGGGGAGCCAGCGTTGGCTCGCTCTGAAGTTTGTGTTCATTTAACTTCTGTTTGGCCTGCTTGGCCTTGAGCGGATGAGATGGCAACTCGGTATGATCATCGTGCACGCCGTTAGTTGCGGGGATAATCTTTGAAAGCTTTATACAAAAGTCAGCAAAGTACCATTGTTGTGAATGGCAGTTATCGTCATACCGTAATTGTGGACATAGCCGATTTGTTAAGTTGATGTTTGCTGAAGTGTTGAGTGTGACTTGCTGGAACTAACATCTCGACAAGCACATCAATCACTCTCATATACCCTTTTGCTTCCTTCTCGAGTTCAGGCCCGGACCGGTGCTCCGAACCCAAACGGTCAGGTTTCTGGAAGATCCTCTAAATTGGGCAAGGGTGGCCAACTGGAAACTCCCGACCGTGGCTCGTTACCGTTATCCGCCGATGATCTACGACTATGGCAGTTTGGGGTGCTCAGAAGTGCGGGGACGCGGGGATACGGAAACGCAGCAACGCGGGGAACGGATGTACTCCAGTGATACATAGTAAATAGTAGCGAAACCTTGTGATCTGGAACGTGGCACTCGGGGGTCGGCGAGCGGTTCGAGAGGCGGGAAAGACGGAAAGCTGGAAAGGGGGCGGAGTTTGACGGTGAGCGGTCCGCCGTCTACAGGATTGTGCTCATAGAGTTATGAATTTGCGCTCTCTTATTATCCCCAGAGGGGTTTTACTCATTCTTTTGACTCTCCTGAATTATACGCCTTCTTCTAGCAGCCCCCTTTCTCGCTCATTTCTACAGACTTTTTGCTTACAAGCTCTTCCGAACCTTTAGCAATGAGACCATCAGTACAAACTACCCAGGCAATTGTCTCCCACGCTCCGGAGGGAGGGAAGAGAAAATGGATCCTTGAGGAAATCCAAGTCGGCAAGCCTGCAGAATATGAGGCAATTGTAGAGATGGTAGCCTCTGGAGTATGCCACACTGATCTTGGCTGCGGCACAGCTCCAGATGGCACTCCAGGCTTCCCCGTTCCTCCTTATCCTCGTGTTTTGGGCCATGAAGGTATGTTTCATCTATTCTTCCCTCATTTACTCAGCTGAGAACACCAGGTGCTGGATACGTCCGAGCAGTGGGCTCCAAGATTACCAAAGTCAAGCCTGGCGACGCAGTCCTCCTCTCTTTCGCTTTTTGTACCCAGTGTCACAATTGCCAGTTCGGTGCCCCAGGCTACTGTCATAAGTTTTCCGAACTCAATTTTACCGGAACGAAGGATGCATTCCAATTTCCAAAGAACACGACCCAAGAGATCGGTGGTTCGTTCTTTGGGCAATCTAGTTTCTCGAAACTCACTCGAGTTCAAGAGACCTCACTTGTCAATGTCAGCAAGTTGGTCAAGCATGAGGATGATCTTAAGCTGTTAGCGCCTCTCGGCTGCGGTATCCAGGTAAATAAGCCAGATTCTAGGGAGGATTGCTGCTATGTACTAACTTTAAGATCACAGACCGGCGCCGGCACCGTGACCGAACTCGCATCCGCAAAACCAGATGACAAGGTGGCTATTATCGGCCTAGGAGGTGTTGGGCTCGCAGCTATCATGGTAAGTGGCTAGGCTCAAGCAAAGATGGGCAAAGAACAAGAGGTTGAACAATGAGTTAGGCCGCCAAACTTAGGGGTTGTCGAAACATTGTGGGCATTGACCGAGTTCCTGCGCGAATCGAGATGGCTAAGAGACTTGGTGCAACTCACGGTATCGACACTTCATCTATCACAAGCCTGGTAGATGAAGTGCGTAACATTACCGGGGGATCTGGGAGCACTATTACTGTCGATGCAACCGGAGTCTTACCTCTGATTCAGCAAGGGTTGGAGTTTACTGCGAACCAAGGTAAAATGATTCTCCTGGGTGTTGCACCAATGGATGCAGGCCTGGAGATTGCAGTCGTTCCTTACATGGTGGTGAGTTATCGGATCGTGTGAAGCCCTTTGCAATGCATCAAACTGACACCAGGCTAGACTGGCAAGCAGATTCTCGGTAGCATGGAGGGTGGTGTCTATCCCGAGGAGGTTAGTTTCAAAGTTACAATGCTTGAACAACTGACACGGGTACCTAATAAGTTACTGTGTAGTATATCCCCCGCATGATCGGATGGTTTCACAGTGGGCAATTCCCAGTTGAAGAACTGGTCAAGTTTTATCCCGTGAGTCTCTGCTTCATTGAAGAGCACTCTGAGAAGTTACTCACCCTGATGCTAGGTACGAGATTACCAAAAGGCCATCAGGGATATGGAAGACGGATCGACGATCAAGCCTGTTTTGATTTGGTAGAGTCCGGGTTTTGGTGGGGATGCTGCGAAACAGCAGGTAGGCTGTGGTATTAGGAGCTTCCGGAGTGCTATTCCACGAAAATAAATGTAAAAACCCATATGTTGTGCTCAGAAGATGAACCCCTCAAAGGGTGAAAAACGCCACTGTTGCCATGGATGTGTTAACCTGATGCTTCATTTGGCATCGGGACTGTAGATATCTCCCTAAATCACATCTAATGTATGCACTGGAGAAGCATTACCTCAAGGTATTGTAATTCTATTAATGAGAATTTCAAAACCCTAGGTCTCAGGAGACGTAGAGTCAAATACTATTGATGCCTTAGCTAGATCATTCATGGGTCCTGCTTCACTCTCCCTCTCTGCAGCTCTCGTTGAAGAGCCCCACTTCTTACACTTCGATCCGTCGTTCAGAATCGCGTGACTTTGACGTAGCATCTCAATAGGGTGAGGTTGACCAAAAACCCCCGATTGGGCGTTATCCTGGTGTGCGGATATCGGTCCGCTTGGTGTCCCTTGCCCTGCTAGATAACGGCACTTAGCACTTTACGCTATGGATGTAGTTTCTCATTAAACTTCAATCTATCGTCTTCATGATTAGAGTGAGGCTGACTAGTGAATCCTGCAATTGGAATTTCATTTGAATTGCTCAGACATCGGTCCGCTAAATGTGACTTATAATAATTACCCCGCAAGTTGGTGGTTGTTCAGCTGACACTAATCACTAGTCTAGTGATGAACACTGCAGACGTTGAGAGCGGAAAACTTCGCCCGGTTAACCAAACACTCCAAATGATCTGTGTAGCACTAAAACTAAAATTTCGCGATAGGATAGGATATTCCACCGGTTCAGGATCAAATTCTGCTCCCTATAGTGATACCAATAAAAGTAAAGCTATCGTATAGTAATCAGTCACCTCTTTCTATCAGGATTGCGTCTAGGGCGTGAGTGGATGGTAGATGTTGCCTAGAACAAAGCAGACTAGGCGGTCTCAAAAGCACAACCTCCCTCTATACTTTGCTTCAAGTAAATCTCTTAGGGTACGCTGCGTGTTCAAAACTTAGTTATAATTTGCAAATAGTCGATTTGTGACTTGATCAGTTTGCCGAGATATTTTTTTCCGCCCTGGCACAAAAGACGAGACTGGGCTATCTAGCTAACATCATTCTTGTTGAGGAAAAGAGTCTGTACGTTGCAGAAGCCTTTGAGTCCGTTGGCTCCCCACTCAGTACCGACACCACTCTCCTTATGCCCACCAAAAGGTGCAATCGGTGACAAGTCGAAGTGATTGTTGACCCAAACTGTGCCGGCCTGGAGTTCCCTGGCCACGCGCTGTGCCTTTTTGATATCCTTGCACCAGACAGATGCACCAAGACCCATCAATGTATCATTGGCACGCTCGATAACCTCCTCCTCGGAGTTCCAAGATAGAAGGGGCACGATAGGGCCTATTGGAATCACGAGTCAGTAGAGATTTCGAGGAGTAGATCGGGTCCCGGATGTATGCGTACCGAAAGGCTCTTCGACAACAATTCGCGACTTCTCAGGAGGGCGGTCGATGATAGTTGGTGTCACGAAGTAACCCGTAGATGGTTGAGCGTCCATCTTACCCCCCGTAGCCACCTTCCACCCTTGCTTCTCAATGTCGTCAAAGAAGGTTTTGACCCTCTCGTATTGCATTGAGTTTTGAAGTGGGCCGTGGCTGATGCCTTGTTGAGAGCCATCGCCAAAGGTATAGCTCTTCACGTGCTTAACTAAAGCGTCCCTGAACTGCTCATAGATCGATTCGTGAACGTAAATTCGCTTCAAATTCAAGCAAATCTAGTTTCGGATTAGTTTCTGTAGTTGAGGCTATGAGGAGGTCGGTAGAGGGCCATACCTGACCTGAATTCAGGAAAGCAAATAACGCAACCTATTGAAGAGCTAAGTCAGCATCAGAAGTCTCCCTGTCAGGAATCTAAGAAAATGCACCTTCTCAGCAACCTTATCCACGTCTACATCGGGGAAAACTATCGCTGGATCATTACCACCACTATTCTAGGGTTAGCTGTTTGATCCTCAAACAGACATTCTGGTTTGTTGCAAACTTACAGCTCAAGTGTAACTCTTTTCAGAGTCTTGCTCGCGCTTTGAAGTACTAGCTTTCCAGTGGCCGTAGAGCCCGTAAAGCTGATCTTGTCAATCCCAGGATGGCTGGTCAACCAGGGGCCGAGTCTGTCATCGCCACTGAGGGATTGAACAACACCAGGAGGAAAGAAGTTCTGAGCCAGCTCGACTAGCTTTAGACCGCAGTAAGGAGTAAATGGCCTTGTTTCCGGAACTGTCAACCATCTGAACTTAATAGAACAGCGCGAAAACTTACGAGGGCTTAACAATGATAACATTGCCAGTCAGTAGAGCCGGTGCAATCTTACCAGTGGCTAGTAAGAGGGGGAAGTTCCAAGGCACGATCGCCCCGACCACTCCAATTGGGGTATATCGAGTCACCACCGTTCTGTTTTCATTATCTTCAATGACATCCTCTGGGAGCTGAATACCAGCCATCCCGCGGATCCACCCGATCGCAGCTTCTGTCTCGCCATCTGCTTGCGGAATCTAGAATATTTAGCTAAGCACTATCTCAGGTCAGCTAAGTACTTACAGGTTTTCCCTGCTCCGAGACAAGTAGATCTCGGAACTCAGTCTTATATGACTCCACAGCGTCGGCATATGCTAAGACAGCGCGGCGCCGTTCCTCATAAGGAACCTTTGACCACGTCTTGAATGCCCTCTTGCCCGCCTCAACTGCAGCGTCCAGGTTCTCTTTGGTAGCGACCGCGACTTCTGCCTTGGGTTTCAAGTTCGCAGGGTTAACGCCATGCCGAGTCGAGTTAGTCGGGGCACTCTTCCCATCGATGATCTGAACAAAACCGTCGTTGAAGTCTAGGGATGTTCCAGACGTCTTCGAGCCGTTAACAACGACAGTAGTAGTAGCCATAGCTAAATTTTAAGCAGCTTGAGAATTGAAACGAATTGCAGAATTGATTTGAGCTCATGTCCAAGGATTCCATCATGCCTCCGCACTCTTAAAGGTTATTTTGCTCCGTTTGTGCCTCCATATCCCCCGCATTTTGGTCCGACGCCAACCCCCGAGCAGCGAATCAAGGTCACCGTAGAATGCAAGGAGCGGTCCGAAGTCCGCTAGGTGACTTTCGAGGCCAAGTCAATGTCACGTTGAGCTCATCTCGTCAATGTGACTTGGTTAGGGTTCGTTTGCCGGGATCAGTTCCCGACAAGTAACTCCGGCTCGAGATCATCAGATTCCGGTACGGAGCAGCATCTTTCACTGTTTCAGGCCGTCGGTTGAGCCGCATAGATCGTCAAGAACATTCTCCTGCAAACAAGCTCCGATAGAGTCATTGGACTGGTGATGTCCCTAGGATATGTGGAATTGCAAGACGCAGCTCGGTGCCAAGAGTGAAATGAACATCAACTATGATCGGCTCAAAAACATCACGGAATTCCATCATAGCAACCTCGCTAGATAACTGGGGCGAGGGAGAAACATGTTCAAGGTTTGCTAGAATAGTTGGTCAGGAAAAATGCTGGTGGTGGCGGCTTGCACATCAAAGTTCATGCAGTGTAAGTCGATAACCTAAATGCCATATTACTAGAGAAACTTGAATAAACTACCTGACTTACTCCATGTCAGCGCTATGTAAACGGATCCATGACACCTTCCGGGTGTTGTGGAGTGAGAGTTCGTGCCCACACCTAGTAATGACGACGGCGTCAAAGGCACGACATCCCACACTCCCGTCCGCTCGGTTGGAGGGAACAGTTCCTCGTTTTCTAGATCGGCATTGAATTTGGTATGGTTAATGCGGGACATACACCAATGCAATAGTCATGTTTAACTGGAGCAGCACCAGCGTGCTTTTCATACATTGATGGGATTGGATCGAGTAAGGACGCGCTCTGAATTGTGGGCGGGGTATTGTATGAGGGGAAAGTTGTTAGGGTCCGTAAAGCACCGAGATCACAGGCACTAGCGGATCATGTTGCTTTCGTCTTTTGGCCTGGCAATCGTTCATCCTTTCACAGTTGCGGGGTTGGAGATCCGGGGCCATGTGGAGTCAGCTGGAGGATTGTTACATATTTACTTGTTTAGGAAGAACGGACTGAACTAGACTCAGCCGTTGCCTACGGCACCCCGTAGATGCGGGGCGGTGCTCCGGAGGTGCGGACCGCTCAGAATGCGCGGGGAAGAGAGACCGGGTATCCCGTGATATCTTGCCGTCACCTCTGCATTAAGGCTCTCTCAGTATGACTAGGAGGAGACAATCTAACACTTGCATAACTATCTATTTCTTATCAACCAAGATGGCTTGTTGCTATATCGCTGCGTTCTGCATCGGCCAGCTGGTCAAGGCCTGCCAGTTCCTCGATCTTGATGACACTGTTCGGTACAATGAGGATGACCCCCTCGATTTCTCAGATGGGGCGGCGAAAGAAGACCAAAAAGATTCCTCTTTCTCTGTTAGCGAGAGTGGGCCTGCTGCTCTAATTCTATCCCTCTCAGGGCTCACCTGCTCTGCATGCTCAAACTCAGTGGAGTCCGCGTTGAAAGATCATCCGGACGTAGACAGCGCGCGAGTTTCTTTAGAACTACAACAAGCCACGGTGATCGGTAAAAGGCCAAGTCTTGACAAAGAATCAATAAAAAAAGCCGTCCTCGAGCTAGGATACAGCGCCGAGCTAGGACCGCGCTCGCCAAAGGAAATCATAGATGTGCTCAGGTCGAAAGAAGACACCGCTCGCCTCAAATCCAGTCTCACTGCGCTTCTCCAGTGTGCCAGTATTATACAGGTGATGAGCCTTCTGCTCTCAAATATTGGAAAGAGCTACCTCACTTCAGGTATTCTATTCCTAGTGCACTTCTGCTGCGCAGCACTGGCATTTTTCGTTCAATATCACTATATCGCATGGATTCACGTTGATGGTTGGAAATGGCGTCTCGGAGGGCAACCGAACATGAACACGTTGATATCTTTATCGCTCTCTCTGGGTTCGGTCTTGTCTATTATAGACCTGCTGGTTCGAGGCCCACTGAAGTGTACGCCATACTATAGTACAGTTGTTGGTCTTGCTCTCGTTGTTGTTTCTGGGAGATATCTGGAAACCATGTCCAGGCGGACTGCTTCAGAAGACTTGATAAGGGTATACAAGCCACTTCTAGAGACACAGTATGCAAGAATTTACCCAACAGGGCAGGTATGGTGCAGACAAGCTGACTTCCCCTAATCATAAAAAATGCTGATCATACCAGCTTGTTCCGCATAGCTTTCTTAGACCCTCCGACGAAATCATCATTGGGCCACACTCGACTATTCCGTGTGATTGTTATGTCACTCATGGCTCATCTTCCATCAACCAAGCGATCGTTACGGGAGAATCTATGCCGGTCAAAAAATCCGTCGGCGACTTTCTGCTCGGCGGCACTCGCAACTTGGGGCATGAACTGATTTGCGTAGTACACAAAGAACAAGGAAAGTCGTTCTACGCGCAACTAGTGCAGAGCGCCGTCGAGGCTTCAGGTTCAAAAGCCGAGGGTTTCCAATATCTGGACATCATAATGAAATATTTCGTCCTATGCGTTCTTTCTTTGGCCATTGCGGTTCCTCTCAAGGATATTTGCATGTCCTTCGGTGCAATGGATCGTTACGACACCTTTCGCCTCGCCATTACCCGCTCAATGACAATTTTAACATGCGCATGTCCTTGTGCATTGGGCTTGGCAATACCTTCAGCAGTGGTTGTAGCAGCCAGTAAGTAATGCTAATACTGAGAAAGTAGGCTACAGATACTAATACTTCAGACAGACTTCGCTGGTCAGAAAGGAATACTAATCGCCAAAGGCTTTTCGACAATTCAAAAGCTCTGCAATACTCGATCTATCATTTTCGACAAGACTGGAACACTGACACGAGCAACTTTGGGGGCATGTAGCTCTCGAATACTAGACAAATGGAATGAGAACGACAAAGAATTCTGGACCTACATCTGTGCACTTGAGGAGCACAGCATTACAACACACCCGATTAGCAGGGCCATATTCTCCGCTGGAGTGACACATTTAAACGGCCCGTGGCTGGAGTCTAAGACTCTTGTTCGTACAAGAGGTATCGAGACTAAACCAGGAAAGGGAATTTCAGGAGAAGTCTCCATAAGCCAGCAACCTTGGCGACCTGTGATCATTGGGAATCTACGTTACTTACAAGGTTACGGCATAACCGCCCTTCCAGACGCACCCCAGCAAGATGAATATGGAGGTATAGTTGTTTACGTTGGCATCGACTCCTGTTTTGCCGGAACTCTCTTGATTACGGTAATATTACTATGACCTCAAGGGGTGTATATGCTAAAATAAAACAGGATACCGTAAGAGGTGATGCGGAAGCCACCATTAGACAACTCACAATGATGGGCTGCGACAGTAAATTGGTATGCGGACTGTTAATTTAAAAGTACCCCGAGCATGTATCTATAGTACTGATGGCTTCATAGTTGACTGGAGATGTAGCCGAGTCAGCGCACCGAGTTTCTCGGCTGGTCAACATTCCCGTATTGGGATCTGAAGTCACACCCCAGGATAAACTTGGCTTTGTCACGAGTTTCCAGAAAGACGGTGAAGTGGTCACTATGGTAAATATAGAACTTACTATACTTGTGAGGTAACATGCTAACTGCACACTCAAGGTTGGAGATGGACTCAACGATGCCCCAAGTTTATCAGCGGCGGATGTGGGTATTGCTCTTTACCACGAGGCGGCGACTCCCACAGTCGGGACATCTGTGGTGATTTTGAACTCACGTCTGGATTCCATACCGTTGCTCCTACAAATCGCCAAACACACCATCATGCAAGTTCGGTTCAACCTGGCGTGGGTTTTCGGATACAATTCGCTAGCGCTCAGCATGGCCGTAGGCATCATTAGCCCTTTCGGCATCGTGTTGACTCCGTAAGTAACGACTGCTCCCTTAAAATTCAAAATCATTGACGTATTGTGCATTTAGGCCGCTTGCAGCAGCGCTCATGTCGGCCTCTTCAATTTTGATCACATTGAACGGCCTTCGACTAAAGGGTAGATTGGCTACTTTAGAAAACCAACAAGTTAATAGCATCTGAGTTTACCAACATAATAAAAGTATCGAATGGTGGGTAATACCACTGCACCGTTTTTTTATAGAACCAATGATGTCAAGATAGCGCAACAACTACATGATACAGGTAGAATGCGACCCTAAAACCGACATCCAGAATTTCCCCTTCCTTCCTTAAGATTGAGCGCTGGCTGCTTTAGCCTGAGCTAGCCTGAAAACATTCTCACAAAAAAATTACACAGCGCAACACGCATAGAAAGAAAGCAATTGACATAGCCCCAATACCAACATCATTCTGCCGCAGCTCAAACTAGCTGTCCAAACCACATTGAAAAGGCAAACCGGTCTGAACTATTGGAATGGGCCGACATCTCATTCACCGCCTCATCCACGCACATAAGAGCAGTTAAAAGTAGGGATAAAAGACAGTAACAGAGAGCAGGAGGCCAAAGAATGCGGTGCTGGCGAGGAACTTGCTCCCCCCAGCGACAGCGACGGGGGTGTCGGTCGGGGAAGGAGGATAATAATCCTCTTCACCGGTGTGCTCCGGCTCATCTGGGACGGTCGACTTGGTGCACTCTGACCCGTGGCATTGATGGCTTCCAGTGGGTACAGAATAATCCTCTGGAGTACCCGAGGGATGCGAATAATCCGAATCATCCGAATCATCATGGTGCGAGCATCCTTCACCCGAGCAAGGGATCTTGGTATACTTGGGAGCACCGCCGGTATACTCTGGAGACTCGTCGCCAGAGCATGGGCCGTTGGCACAACCCCCAGCCTTGATCTTTGTTGGCGCTGGGCACTCTTTCTCGGGGGCTGAGTAGTCATGTTCTTCATCGTCGCCGTAATCGCAAGTCTTGCAAGACTTGGAGCTATAGCCGGTTGGCTTGGGGCCTTTCCCATAGCCCTCGGTGTGCGGCGCACAGTGGGGGCAAGGCAACGTAATTGTTTGAACCTCTGTCGTTGTGATGATGGGTCGAATCGTCATGACGCGAGTATCGGAGTTGTCGATAACGGTGGTTTTGACGGACGTTGGGCAGATTGTCGTGTATGCAGTGGTGCTATCAAACGGGATCAGTGGCTGCTTCGTCCTCGAGATGATAAGTAGATACTTACATGACGGTTGTGCTAGGTCGGTTAGGTCGGGTCGTGGATGCATATCCGGAGTGAGAGCGAGACGCGGAGCGAGAAAGCGTGGTCCAGCCGGTTACAGTCGCGTTCCAGCCGGTGACGGGAGTAGTAACGGTGGTCTCTGCGTCAGAGGTCGCATTTGTGACAGGCGTTGTTGTGATTAGCTCGCTACTCGTAACATCAGCCGACTCGGAAGCGGACGCAGAGGTTTGAGTGGTGGTCCCAGTCGACAAGGTCGGGTCAATGAGTGGCTTGTCCGTGTCCATGATGACGGAGAAGACAATGTTTCCACTCCGGCTGGTATCAGAGCTGGTAACAATGAGCTCGAGGTCAGTCCGCCCGCTGGCCTGGAGGCTGAAGGAGTTATCCGCTCCAGCCGCATCGATGGTGGCGAGGTTGACGTTGCGGCGAACATCTCTAAGGACACCCTTGATGTTCGATTCGGGAGTCTTGTTCACCAGAGTAAACTTCAGGTTCTCTCCATTGCTAGTCGTGTACAGGAAGCCCTTCTTCTTATCGTCGGGCTTCAGGATCTCGCTGGCAGTGACGCCGGGGGCGAGCACAAGGGGGATGCCACAATTATCGACACTCGTCAAGCCTCGACCAGTGGCAAGCTTGACGAAGTTCTTCTGGGCCTCGGCTGAGTCGATCGTGCCGTAGACTCCGCCAGTAAGCAGAATAGCCTCGACGATGCCGATGTCTGGCTCTCGCTTGACCAAGCCTCGCTTGATGACGGGGTCGTCGGGGGTGGTGAGGAAGCCATAGTTAACCTGAATGTTGAGCGATTCAGCGCGCTGAAGCTGCTGGATCTGATAGTCGATGCTGCCATCCTCTCCGTCTGTCAGGACAACGATGCCGGACCTCTCAGCCTTTGGGCCTTTCTGCTCGCGCATGATCTCGCCAATGGCGGCAGCCAGGCCAGAGCCAATGTTTGTTCCGCCGCTGGAATCGATGCTGTCAAAGGAAGCGCCGGCCGGGTCACCCATGGGGTAGATGACCGTGGCAGCCCAGTCGAAATCGACGACTGTGACCTTGTCGGGTAGAGTGTTTGCCGCCTCTGCATTCGTGGTGAGCTTGGAGTTGAATTCCTTGGCTGCTTCGATGCGGAGGTTGCTGGGGTCGGTCCAAACGTTGGAGCCCGAGCTGTCGACGACGATGGCGAGACGGCGGTTGCGGCAGTCCTTGAGGGGATCGTCTCGAACCATGGCACAGATCATCAGGCTGGCCTGTTCCGCGCCGTACTGCAGGACCAGCTCGTTGCGGAAGTTGGCCCACTGGTTGCGAGAGTCTCTGATAGCTACGTTGACCGCCGCGTTGAAGTTGCTTCGGACAGTGGTTCGTGGGAAGATCGGGGTTGGGCGGACGGGACCGCTCTGCTTGATGATGCCGTGGTCCTTGTTCAAAGTGTTGTGTGTGACTCGGTTCTTGCAGTCGCCTTGGCCCGGTGTCTTATCAGTCGTCAAGCCATCGAAGCAGCCGGTGGACAGGTCCTTGGGGACCATGTTGGAGATGTCAGAAATCGTCGCGCGTAGATCCAAGAAGCCCGCGTTATTTAGTCGACCCAGTCCGAGAGGGTTGATATCACTGATGGGGAGGTCCGGATTGGCCTGGTCGGCCCAGTTGCTGTGGCTATAGAAGTCTTGGACGCCGTGAAGGGATCGCCCAAAACCCTCCAAGGCGCTGCACTTGGCCCTTCCGATGATGTTGATACCCAAGGCAAACACGCAGTCATCCTCCAGGTCAACCTCGTCGGGATCGATCTCGCCGTCGTCGATAAGGTCCTCGGCATCCTGCCAGCCCTCCTTGAATCGGAAGCGAAGATGCTTGACACACTTGGTCAGTTGAGCTGTGGCCTGCGACCGGCTTCGAGGGTATCCGGGGACATCCATGTAGTCTGCGTCGTCGCAGTGAGCCTCAGGTCCTTCGGGAACAGGGTCGAGGGTATCTGGTGACCCGACGGCGCCATTCGATCCCTGACCGACAATGGCCCCGTGGGTTCCGGCAAGCTGGTCGAGGGTTCTTGGCTCAAAGCATATACCGTCAGACTTTTCTCCCTGAGGGCAGGCCAAGGCGGCACGAGTGATCATCTCATGCTCGTTGTGTTGACCTAGGAAGAAGGGCTCGTTGACGGTTCCAAAGGCAGAGACACCAGCGGCCCACGCCACGAGTGCTGCTGCGTAGACTTTCTGCATTGTTTAGATGCACCCAATTGTCCTCTGGTTGGAGGACGTGATGATGGAAACAAGAGTTGTGTAGAAATAGTATCAAAGAGTGACGAATAGTGAATGAATGAGTGAGTGACAACGCCAGAGGCGGCAAAAGTTGGCTGTAAAGACTGAAACCTATCGCAAACAAGCTCGACGGACGGGGAGAAGTTGTTAACGTAGCTTGACGATGTCGCTATTGATTAATTACAGAGATCCCAACGCCATCAACAGCAATCCAAAGTACGCATGATCAATCAACTCAGAAACTGCCAATAGTCTGCGACCATCTTGCAGCCTGCTCGCCATGATTGCCTATACAGACCAAGAGACGATGTTCGTCTGACATATATTTAAAATTACACGCGCTCAGCTGTCAAGAGGATCAAGCTACTATCAAGGAGGTGGCGCTCAGACAATGGTTTTTAGGGCTTCCTCAGCCTACCGACAGAGTGTTGATGGGGTGCAGTGGCTGAGGCTGTCTCCACAAAGCCAGAACGGGTGCGTATTGTGCGAATGTTGGAGCAGTTTTGACCGCGCAATATTGGTGGCGCCTTGATAGTCATTCAATAGGGGGGGGGGGAAACCCTGGCCATGTGCCGAAAAAAGCACGCGCTCATCATGGAGCTTTGGACCGGCGAAAGCAGCCGGGATGCTACGCGGCTTTTCAGACAGGGCTCTCTATTCTCCCAAACCAAACAAGAGTGCGCAAAATTTTCCACTTGGGAGCACCGCTGGCTAAGAGTCCTTTTATTTTTATATAATTTGTAGGATGAGGCGCTCAGATAGAAATTGCAGCTTCAATCGCTCCATTTCTGCTCTATCAATCTTACTCCTCAATATCTCGAACATGCTGTGCATGTCAAAGATGGGAACCCGGTTCGGCCCGGCAACCCGAAAACGCCGAGCCCAATTGGCATTTTGCTGGTGGATCAGCAAATCAAGAAACTGCCACAATCAGCGGAGCATGATAACCTCATCTCCTAAACCTACCCAAATAAACAGAGTGTCACCCGCCGGGGTTTCATCTATGACACGACGACACTAAGAGGATTCTGCTCGGAGATTATCTTTCTTTTCAACGGCGGAGAGCCACCCGATGGCACTGAGGCTGACGCTTCCAATTCATAGCAGTCACTTCGATCGCTGGCTGCCTCAGCTCCACGCAGAGGATGTGAGGAGGGACGATTGGGAAGAAGGCCACACCCGCGCTGCAGACCAACGGCTTCAGTCTCCCCGTGATGCCTCCCGAATCACGTTTGGCGAGCGGCTGAAGCACCTAACTTGGGCTTGGTTTACCTTGATCATGAGCACTGGTGGGCTCGCGCTGGTGCTCAACGCAACACCACACCAGTTCCCAGGTCTTAAAGGCATCGGGAAAGGTGCCTATGTTCTGACCCTGTTGCTGTTTCTCTGCCTCGTTGTTGGAATGACGATCCGCTTCATCAGGACTCCTCCAGCATTGAGGGCCAGCTTAATGCATCCTACGGAGAGCCTCTTCTTTCCATGCTCCCTACTCAGCATCGCCACTATCCTAGCGAATGCCGCCGACTACGGGATCCCTTTGACTGGCGAATGGCTGCCTAAGGCTTTGCGTGTTTGCTTCTGGATCTATACAGCCCTCTCCACTTTATCCGCCATTGTCCAGTTCTTCGTCCTCTTCAACGGAGCTCGCCTCCCCATCCACTCGATGACTCCAGCTTGGATTCTGCCCGTATTCCCTGCAATGTTAGTTGGAACTCTTGCTGCCGCGATTTCCCCCTCACAATTGCCGGAAAAGCGACTGCCGATCCTCGTTGCTGGTGTGACATATCAAGGTCTGGGATGGATAGTGTCCTCGCTCGTCTACCCGCTATATTTGGGCCGATTGATGCAGGATGGCTTGCCTGCCCCAGCAATGCGGCCGGGTATGTTTATTGCAGTAGGCCCGGCAGGTTATACAACGGTGGCGATCATCGGCATGTCTCGAGCTATCCCTGATGGGTATGGATACTTTGGGGTACACCCTCTGGCGGCAGAGGTTCTGCGGATCGTGGCTCTCTGGACTGGAGTCTGGATTTGGTGTGTGGCATTTTGGTTCTTTGCATTCAGTTTACTCGCTGTGATGGCATCGGCAAAAAACTGGCACCTCCGTTTTTCCATGGCTTGGTGGGCGTTTGTCTTTCCCAATGTGGGCTTCACGATTGCTACTGCATTCATCGGGCAGGAGTTCGAGAGTGAAGGAATACAGTGGGTAGCTAGCGCGATGACAATTTGCATCGTGCTTATTTGGTTTGCGGTGTTATATGCGCAAATTCTTGCGCTTCTCCACAGGAAGATTCTGTGGCCGGGCAGGGATGAGGATAAATAACTTTTCGTGTCTCGAGTGCCCTTTAATGACCAGAGAATCAGAAAAGATCGCTCCTTTATCCGGTGTTAAAGCGGGTTTGCTATCCATGGATGATACCATCGAGTTAGGAGAATTCGGAGAGCGTTGTCTAAGGGTAGAGAAGAATCAGGTGGTGCTACATCGCAAATGAATCGGGATAGAGTGGTTTTAAGTTCTTGCGTTACAGTGTCCCTACGTCTTAAAAAATCATTGGTTGGTGGGGTTCAAAACACCAAAATGCCCAAAATAGCAGGTTTTACAGTCTTGAAAAAAAGGAAAATGGAATCCCGAATTGGCTACGTATGCTGTCTTATCTAGCTCTCAATTTGAGGTGAAGTGATGGTTCATTCAAGTGATTAAATGCTTTATCAAATGCTTTCTGGTCAAATGAGTATATCCTTGAAAATATTTAGGGAATTTAATGAATGATCGAAGTCAGATTCCGGGTAAGATACACCGTGCTTCTGGAGCTGGCAATATTGTGGAATGCATACTGCATGCCGTAGTGTTTGCTCAATGCACCTCAAGTTTTAAGTCCGCTGCCGTCCCCCAAAATCCCACCAGGCGGCCCCGCTCGGGCAGTCAAGATCGACAGCATTGGCGAACAGGGCATATGTGTCAGCGTTATACAAGTTCTGCTCCGCGGTCAATCCACGGATACCCGGGTAGTATAGTTATAATCTTCCGTGCCCATGATCTGTGATAAATAGGTCGTCTCATGAATTGTGGTGCCTGCTTGATTGAAATATTTCTTGCCGTCCTTTCCGTTACTACACTTTTTCGCCAGTGCTGGATGTCCCCAGTACAGGTCGCAATATACTATGGTGTTGTGCAGCTGGTAGGCGACCGCAGTGTGTTCTTTGCCATAACAAGAATTATGCACATCAGTGCAGAAATGAGGTAAGAAACACTATTATCAGTTGATCTACACTCTGCAGCAACTTTTGCGAGTACCGCAGCGACTGTGGTGACTGTGATAGAGTCACTGGCTGGGATATAGGCGAAATGCGACTCTTTGAGATTACTGAGGTCCAAAGAGTACTGGACGCCAATGAAAGAAGCGGGCTCGTCTGGATTAAGTTAGTTTCGTAACATGTTATTGTGACCCAGAAATCTAACATACCGTACTTTTCACCCGTGAAGACTTGAGCTTTCTTTGTTGGAGCATCATGAAGAACAGTTCCCATTTTGAGTACCTTGATCTTCTCTTGGTTATAGTTATTGATAGTAGCTTCGACTTTGGTATTTCCTTTCCACTTGAGGTCAATATCGAGGTGTGGATCAGACATTAGCTCGTGAAAACTCATTACAGAAGCAGCCTCCACCGACATTGAAACGACCGCAAGCCATCCAATAAGGCTATAAAAGCCTTTCATGACCACTGAATTGAGTCTGGCCATGATAATAGAATCAACTGTAGCTTTGCTGAAGATATTTATGGGAGAGGTGAAAGTGGCCAAAGATACCGCGCTTGGTGCGTTTCTGATTTTGTAGTGGAAACAAAGAGACGGACGAGAATATAATAATGAGGAATGATTTGAGTGATTTGGATGACGGGCCGGAGAGATGGTCTTATAGGCTGATAGTTGGGTCAAAGAAACTACGTGAAATGTGTTTCATGACACTTCATATTTGTGAAATATTACGACGGACCGCAAGTTAAAAAAGTTTCCTTATGCTTCTGACACGCGCCTAGGTGGCCTAATCTTGTATCTCCGTTCATGAGAGGCATGCGGCTGACATGACTGTGGCATTGCTGAACCCTAGATTGAAGAAACAGAGTTGAGTCTAGCTGAAGGTTTGGCTCAATATCTCCGACTACTTCTTTATCAAGTTTTACGAAGAGTAAATTGTTCCTTCGATTGCCAAAATATGCCTTAAACCTCCGCCAGTCGAGATTGCTATGGAGAGAAATATACTTGTTATCCAGTGGGATCATTCGGCTTCCACGCTTTTTCAAAGTCCCAGCAGATCATTCAAGGAGTGAAGAGCAGAATAGTTTGTTCGAAAAATTGTTGACTCGCTATTGAAATGTGCTGTTCGGAGCATTGCAAGTTGCTTCGTGGCATTTGTAGTTTAGATTCGCGAGCTGAAGGTTGATAAACTTTGTAGACACCACAAATGCTATTCTCCCAGCTTGTGGCCAGACAAATCTTTGGCTGGTCAAACTTAGCTGAAATCAAACCAGATTTACACCAACCTAAGATCGTGATTAAAAACAGCCAACATGTAGGCACCTGCGATTTCTACTGTAACCCTTCCTCGAAATATTAAATTCCGATAGCCTCCCAAAAGGAGTTTGGAGAGGAAAAGTGGCCCAGAAACTTTTAATCCCAAAAAGGACACTGTGTTTGAGGGTCAAAAATTCAACGAACCTTATTCAGACAGGCAGAAGTGTCCATAGCAAACTCTACCAAGACGATAGATAAAAGGATAACTAATCGAACAATATGACATAAATTAGCACCACTATCCTCAACTCTTTACTGACAAGACCTAGCTACCACTATTGCTTTTGTCTCCCAAATGGCTCGATTCAAGGACCTGTCCAACAGCTTTTCCGTCGTCCTTTGGGCGGCCAGTCTTATTATTATCTTGGTGCATTTTATCTCATGCTGCCAGGCCCACGATCTCTCAAACAAAACCAACCTTCCTGGAATCGAAGTTTCTATCGAACAAACGAGCAAGAGACCAACAATCAACGTAACAGTTACAAATCATAACACTCGACCGTTCACCATTTTGGATTGGTCCTCTCTGTTCACCATTAAACCGGTTTCTCTCGGCCTGATTCATGTCATACCTGATGGCGCTTCGAGTTCAATATTTCCTAAGGAACTGTTCATCGAATATGGCTTCCCCGATAGTCTGAATGATCTCATTACGATTGACCCATATCAGAGTCTGGAAAGAGAAATAGTAATCGAACACCCGCAAACCCATTTGCCAGATGAGTTTTGTACTGAAGACACAGAGGCCTGGAAAAAACGGCTAGGAAATAAGCCGACTGTGCAGATGAAAGGATTATGGCACCGGGTGTGGATGAAATCGAAGGACGAGGTTTGGGAGCATGGAGGAAAGGGGAATTGGGAAAAGGACGTTTTAGGGGGTCATTTCATCTCGAACATCATATATCTTGAAATAGATTGAGCATCGGCAAAATGCTCTCGTGAAGTATCTAGGCGCCCTACGGGAACTCCAAAGCTCGCGGTAAACACTACCATTTGAATGGATTCGGTAGTTCAGGGAGTCTCTATTAATAATACCGAATAGTCAGTACGTTAGTCATTGTGTGAGAATGTAGTCAAAGAGAAAACTCACAGGAGTATCGCAAGTCAGACTAACTTGATTTCTAACTTGAACCGTATCGAGAACGTGTGCATATCAGGGTTGTTAGGAGTTAGTAGAGTTCCATGAAATCAGATTGATGATAGGGCTATACAGATGCTTCGACCTAGATCAATCCGCGTCACTCCGTAAGGCAAGTTCTCTGAGCTGAAGACGATGAGACTCCAGGTATATCTCAATCATGCTTCACATCATTTACAAACGGCATTACCCGCATTAAACAAATGGACGTCTTCTATGAGCCGAAATGCCGAATCTAATGAAGGTTCCTCTCTATAGTGTTCGCAGTTTCGAGAGACGGGCTCCCTAGCCGGAAATGAATAGGCAGAGCTAGAACTGCCTACATTAAGTCGCGACACAGAATCAACACATTTTGTTGAGTGTGATATACGATCAGGAACATGCCTGTGCAGGGTTAGGAGGAGGCACTACGGAAGACAGGATGAGAGGGCGGGATCGGAGATGTTTCTTGTAGAGATTCCTGAATTCTACTCAAGCTCCCAATGAATCTTCTTGCGGCAGGTTTTTGCGTTCGTGCGGTGAAAATATCCTGATCGCGCCCTGGCAGTGACCAGGGGGCAGACTCATCGCAGAGGCCCCGCAGCTGACGGAACTTACGTCAGAGGCTGGTGCCAATCAAAGGCGTAGACTGGCGATAGCAGTGCTGCAGAATACGCCAAACTTGAGCAAATCTGCTTTGTAGTGATCACTGATCATGGTCATAAACGGACCTGGTCTGCGCCCTTTCATTAGCATATTGTGATGATTCTTGACCTCAGCATATAAATGGCGATAGTCGTACGCTTGTCATAAACAGTGGCAGTTAGGAAGATTTCCGGGGTCATTGATACACCAAACACAATTATTATGGCAGCGTCACGCTCAATCTCCATCGCCTATGTGCCGGCAGACTTCGGATCCATCATCCCAGGAAAATCCAAAGCACCCAAGGCGATCTAGGATATAGGTATCACCAGCAAGCTACGAGAGGCAGGTCTTCCGTTTATCAACGAGCATCACCCACTGGACACACCCGCAAGATACGCAGCAACATCCATCTCTGCAGGGACCGTCCGCAACGAAGACCTCAACATTTCTGTCTGCCAGCGTGTCTATCGCACTATTGCACAGAACCTTAGCACTTCCCCCACTCGCCCCCTTTTCCAACTCATCCTCGGTGGCGAGTGCTGTATGCTTCCGGCTATCCTCACTGCCTTCTGGCAGCACGCGGACTCGCAGTCTCCTCCCAGGCGCGTCGGCCTCATCTACATCGACGCTGATACCGATCACGCCTCCCCAACAGACCCCAGCTCTACCGGCACGTTTACGAGCATGCACATGACTCACCTTGTCCGGTCTCCTGGCGCGCTGCAGAGAATGGAGCAATTCTCCCGACCCTCCGGAGAGCCCGTCTGTGACGCGTCCAACACCGTCCTTTTCGGCACGAACATGAATTTTCCTGGAAACAAGGACGACCACTTTGCATACCTCTTCGATAACAGCTACACGGTTATCAGCTCAGCTTCCGTAGCGTGTGAACCAGAGCAGCGTGCGAGGAAAGCACTGAATTATCTCGAGGATAGGGTCAATGCCATTTTGGTTCATTTGGACGTTGACGCCATCGATCCGCAGATGTTTCCCTTAGCCAACGTGCCGGACTTTACGGGTGTGACGTTTGAGCAAATGATGCGGGCGTTGAAGATGTTTTTAAGTAGTGGGAAGGTCGGAGGACTGACAATCGCGGAGGTCAATCCAGACCACGATCCTGAGCCGGAGATGGTGGAAAGGCTGACAAACCTAGTCATGGAGATGTTGGTGGCGAGAGGTGAGAGGATATCACTCAAAGATGATTAAGGTAGCCCGGTCAAGGGTAGAACGGAGAAGGTACTTCGCTACTTCCAAGATACTCCTCTCTGGGTTCCAAACGCTCAAGATTATTAAAAGGTTCTTTTTGGTTACGGCTCGATTTATTACGGTTCCAATAGAACCGTTGCATTGAGTAAAGTACATATGCAATGGATAAAAACCAATGAACGTCCACCCAGAGTTTTATCTATCAACTATCGTCCCCCTTAAAAACACACATTCTCAATAGTCTCGCGTCGTAAAATCTCCGCATCAATAGGAAGAAGAAACCTAGTTTGAGTTTGCTTCTCTATTGCCCGTCCCGCAATTCGTCGGTAATTATCTATTGAGCCATATATAATCCGTAGTTTCTCGGATGCAAATAGCCACTCGGATCCTGTGCGTTCATAGTGTTAGTCAGTCGCTCAGTTCTAAAGGCGGTCACGACGGATGCACTTACCCCAATACCAGTTTGGCCGGCCTTTTGGTGTAGCAGCAACAATTCGTGCCAATGGCGCATCAGTGTGTAGGGTTCTCACCCCTCCAACGGCATTGCCATGCTCATCCCGCAGGATCTCGTCACTTGAGCCAGTTATCTGGAGCGTAGCGCTAGGAGGGGGTGGGATGCCTTGCTCAGATGTCCATTCCTCTACGGCTTCGAATACGGCATGGTAGATAAAGGAATTGGCGAAGGTACTCCACCTGGCACCCTTTAGATCCGCAACCGACCACCGTTTCAAATCAATGGCTGATGCGTATCTGGACTCGCGATGAGCCATGCCGGCAACCTCGTATACCCGGAAAGAATCACTGTCCGATCGTCTATGGTCTGTGTAACTCATCTGCCCACTGATTCCACATGGGAACCGAACTGAAAGGAACTCGGCCTCCCCCAGTAGCTCGACAATCTTAACCCCAGGTAGATCAGGGAGAGCCAAGCCACCGGACTGACATGGTATAAATGCCTCGAAGGGCAGATTACCGTCTGGCAACCTTAGGTGAGAAGAATGGGTAATGAAGCGCCTTGTCACCCCTCCTGTCTGGGATAGTCCGCTGAGTACTACTCGAGTGGCAACTATTCCAAGCTCACCGGATCGTAGGGCGCATGAAGCAGCAGCGATGATCTCAGGCGACTGTACTGTTGCTGGCCACCACTGAGACTTGAAGAAAGCATATTCTTGCCGGAGTGACTCTTTCGTGGCATCGGTAGTGAAGGGTATGTTCTCAGCAAAGTCACTAGAGAGAGGACCTGGAATAAAATGCATAGCCTTATACCGTTCAGGATCCACGTTCTTGATCTTCCCGATTGCCGAAGGGGCTTGCGAATCGACTTCTAACCAGGCGTGTCCTATTTTTTATGTTCAGCGGTGTCATGGAGAATATGTTCAATAGGCTATTTACGTACCGTTGCGCATCAACCATCTGTTGATATGGCGCCAAATGCTTGTCCCTCCCCAGAGGTGGGAAGGTTCCTCAACCACAAAGCCCGTGAATTTTGAACTGTCCTCAGGGCAGCGTAGAAGAATTCGCGTACAGTACGACTGCCCTGCCGCCACACCGCTGATTAAATATTCGCGGCTGACATAACCATATTCTGGAAGTAGGTCAACATGATATGGCTCGATGACGATTGATGTAGAGGTATCGGTTTCCAGGAGGGGTATGATTTTGGGCCCCGGAATGCGCCGTACTTCTGATACAGTGTTCTTGACCGTCATCTTGCTTGAACATTACGTTTCTAATAGAGGTACATATGTTTGCGGGTTAACATGTATATATAAGCTGTTTAGACACAATGTTGAATGATCATTGCCGCCGACTGTGTCGGATCGATTGTATCGGCTAATCCAACACTTATCGACCCGACAATATCGGGTCGAGCTTGTCGGCTCGACTACCCCGCCTATAGTGTTATCACTGTGACTTTTAGCTTTAACCTGACCTATAAGGTGGGTCAGTCGCTTCCATTATTCACTTCGAACATCTCCATCAAATATCCTGACTTGAAGTCGATTAGCACCACAAAACTCAGAACCAGGGTAATCATAGGTTACGAATCAACATGAGCGAAGTCAATAGAATGCACGATCAACAAAAACCAATCCAACTTGAAAAGCAGGACACTGCAAATAAAGACTTCGTGATTGGCGATCATATTAGAGACGACTCAGTTAATATGAAGGTGTATGGTGATTCCGAACCAATCGAGTATACCGATCCGGAGAACAAACGGGTGAAAAGGAAAATTGACTTCATTCTTCTACCACTTATGTTTACTTGCTATGTTTTCTCTGTGGGTAAAGCTTCTCGTTTGATCACTCGGAGACTTATCGTTCAATAGTTCCTTGACAAAACGCTTCTCAACTATGCCTCAATCTTTGGCATCAAAGAAGCGCTGCATCTTAAGGGATCAAACTACAGCTGGCTGGGCAGGTAGCTGCTTTCCTCTTACGCAAGCTTACTTACTTTCTTGAAACTAACTCCGATAGTATCTTCTACATTGGCTACATGGTTGGTTCTATGACTTGGGCAAGACTTGTGCAGGGATGGCCGCAGCATTCTGGAAAGTTCATAACCGGCGCCGTTTTCTCATGGTCATGCATAGTTCTGCTTACACGTACGTTGCCCTACACCGGAATTATAGCGAATTTGGTCTAACTACTACTTTAGCTTTGTGTTTCGACTTTGCCGGAATCATGGCCGTTCGCTTCTTCCTCGGCCTTTGCGAGAGTATCATCGGTCCTGTTTTCGTTATAGTTACAAGCAATTGGTGGACGCGACCCGAGCAGGCCTTTAGGACAGCCTTTTGGCTAAGCGGTACCCCAGTAAGACGAATATGACAGTCTTCCCAGACAGCGATCATGCTTACAAAACCATAGGTCGGAAACTTCATCGGCGGAGTCCTAACTTACGCTCTGGGATCCAGTTAGTCTTCACATCTCATTGTTGCTTACCGGGCGCACTGGGTACTAACCTTCACAGTCAACAGCTCTATTGCGACATGGAAGATCTTTTTTCTTTTCTTTGGCTCTTTCAGCTTCGTTTTCTCGCTCTTACTCATGTATCTCATGCCGGATAATCAAACAAATGCCAGGTGGCTGAACGAGCGCCAGAAGAAGGTTGCTATTGAACGAGTTAGAGAGAACCAAACTGTCACAGCCGATGATCGATGGAAATGGTCACAATTTTGGGAGGCATTACGAGATCCACAGACCATCTTCTTTTTCGTCACCGCAGTGTAAGAAATTAGACTACGATCGGATGTTGATTTGATGCTAACCTGGAAATCAATAGCGGAAACACCATGCCATCTACGTTTGCAAGCCAGGTAGTCACGATTATCAGTCCTATTCAACTAATCGATCAGTTTGCTAATGACCGGATAGTTCTCCAGCCAGATTGTCAAAGGGTTCGGATTCACTGCAATGCAGACAACCATGGTCTCCACATGCCCTGCAGCAGCCATACAGCTTGCAACGTTCCTTGGCTTCTCCTTCATCGCATCACATCACAATAATATCCGACTTCTACTTTCCATTCTGGTCTCTATTCCCCCATTGATTGGTGCCTCTCTACTACACGCATTGCCTACGGAGAATCAGGCAGGCCGACTTGCTGGCTACTACCTTACATATACGTTAGTAAATGATCTGCTATATAACATGGGGAATTTGCACTGACATTAGATCAGACATTCAATGTCTTTCACACTCAGTACTGGGCTTATGGCTTCAAACTATGCCGGAAGCACCAAGAAGTCGACCGCTTCTGGAGTCATTTTTGCAGGCTGGGCCGCTGGTCTTATTGCTGGTCCTCGTAAGTACGGAATATTCATGTAAAAGCAGCCTGCTGACTTCTGTGACAGAGTTTTTCTTAGACAATGAAGCACCGGTCTATACTCTAGCATTTAAAATGTTGAGTAAGCTTATTAGTCCCTCCCAAGGTGGTATAGAACTAATGAGTCTTTCCTATAGTGGGTTGTTATGCTCTTATGATTATTTTGCCAATTCTCCAGCTTACGTGGTACAAATACGAAAATGCCCGTCGCGACAGACTCGTTGAAGCTCGCAACATTTCAACTTACAACGATCGGCCGGAATTCACGGATCTGACGGATTTCGAGCAATGGGAGACTTTCAGATACACTATGTAATGGTTTCAGAACCAGTTACTGTATGGATATTCGTAACTCAGTAATTTGTATCGAGTTATGGGTGTAAGAAAGAAGATAGCAGAAGTTGGGAGAAATTCAAATTACGTGTTGTGTGTCGACTATGACTATCTAAAATAGCTGAACTAACTATTCAGATGATGAATCGGCCTGTGACTTGATCCATCGCACTACAAATATCCACTAATTCTCCCCTTGATTGCATCCTCAACATCGCTTCTAGTAGCTCCCTTGCTCTTCGGATGAAAACACCCCACTCTTCACCCCTTTTGAATGCCTTGATAACCCAATCGCGGTGAATGGGATCGTCCGTATGTAGTCCCGCTTGAAAGAGGGAGGAAGGGAAGATTGAGGATGGCGAACTTACGCGGGAGGTATCACACTGAACCTTGAGCTGATAATGAAGGATTTTTGTGATGGAAAGTTCCCGGTCAAATGATGGGAAAGGCTGCGAAGTCATTCGCGTTAATAACCTGCATTATAATCTGTTGATTGAACTTACGTAAACGTCACAGAGGTATAGCACGCCGGAATGAAGCGCGGATAGGACGGCGTAGTAGTTGTAAGTAGTTGCGTCCAGTATTTCCTCCTCCAAGGGCCCGTCCATCTCAGACCTCTTGCCCTGAGTGGCTAATTCGAGTTCACATCGTTTAATTTCGCGTTGAAGATCCCCGTAGAGCAATTTGACTTCGCCTAGCCGGATGGGTGGCGTGACAACCATTTCGCTATCCGCCTGCCTATGGAATCGCATGTCAAGCTCCGCAACCCTGACTCGAAAGATGTTTGCACGAAGTAAGTTCACTACCCCACCGCGAGACATATCTTCATTTATTGTGCGATCGAAAATGAATGCCAGGGAAGGAATGTGTCGAAGGCGCTCAATAAGCAAGCCGCCTCCCAGTCGATAGCACGCGGCCCGCGCATCCAAGATTGCGAGACGGAGAATAATCCGTCGCGTCAGTGTTGAAGGTACTTCCAGGGCCCGCTCGCCCTGCTTGGTTGACACGATATTCGCAGCGGTTGTAATCAGGTCTAGAAAGGTGTCCATGCTTCCAGCCATGACATGAACCTTCTTAACGCGAACAAATAGAGCTGAAAGTAGGCCTTCGATCTCTGTATCGTGATCTCGTTTGAACTCTTGAAATGATTCTTCTGCAAGGCGGTCGAAAGTTTTGGCTTGACCGGCGTATGATGAATTCCGGATGGACAGATGGGAGGCAGAAAACGCGAGAATCGCGTAAAAAAGTGGTGGAAAGCAGAGCGACTGAGAAAAAGCCGAAATAAATAGGTTGTTGGTGTCTTTAGTACGGTCATCCACCTTTGAGTAACCCTTCATCACCTCTAGATAGTGCTGTATCAATCGTCGACTGTCTTCATTCATAGAAGGTGATAAGCCGTTAATAGAATTACCCATATCTTCAACGGTCAGGCGGTGCAAGGTCTGATCAATCGCTTTGAAATTCGGAGATTGCTCGACGGATAGAGTGACCTGTGTAGAGTCGGCAGAAGACTGTAGTATGGACGGGTCCACCTCGGGAAGTGGAATGAAATCCAGTCCTTCTCCTGCCAAATCTAAATCGAAGGGACTACATCCCAGAATGAAGTCAGAATCGAACGAGAGCTCACCAAGAAGGCCGAGTTGAGGATCAGGAAACCGGCTGAATGTCACACTATTCTGCTCCATTAGGGGGTCGGGAAGACTATCTACGGGTGCAGATTCCGTTGGAGAAGTGGTGAGGCCAAATGCGGTACCCTCACCAAGTTGTACTGCATTAGGTGGCGCTGGAGAAACATCTCTAGGAAGCTCGCTCGTACGGTTGCGGCGTTGCCCAATTGTCCGTCTTCGTTTCGGCGGCGGAACATATCGCTCCCCAGACACTGGCGGATGCCAGCGGCATTGGAAACCAAGTCTTTTGCAGTTAGAGCACTCGGACGAAGCTGCGTTGCGATTTTCATTGCTTGGGGGAGTTGTTCCGCAGCGGACCTTTCTAACCCTGCATGTATAACAACCTATCATCTGTTGTTCAACTTAAGGGCAAGGCGTAATGCGAAATGGCAATGTCCTTACCGTTACGAGATCGCTTATGTGCTGTGGAATGCTGAGGAGGGGTAGCCTTTGAGGACATGGTGACTTAGTACTTTCGTGACGATAATCGGTCAGTTATGTCAAGGTCTAGACCATATCCGATAAAGATATTTATGAAGCTGAGGTAGCACACTCCCATCACGGGGCAACGCTGCTTAGGTATGGATAGTTGAAGTTAACCGATTAAGTCGGCAAACGCACCAGGATCCAGATTGAGGGGTTAACCGAGAACAGATCACGTGCGGCGATAAGGACTGACTGATTTGCATGGCTTATTTATTAGCTTCGCCCTAGTCGATCAAGAACTCAGCTATCGTTCAATCCAGAAGGCTAAGATATCAACTATCTCGCGGAGAAGTAACTTACAGATCTCTGCGTGCTAGCTTTGAGAAAACTGAGTTGAGACGCCCACAGGCCACAAAGCAGGGAAGACTTTTGCCACTTCCTGAAAAGCCAATGCCCCCAGTATTCCCATCCAAGACCCTGTCAGGTCAACGGCCCTAACTCCCTTCGAACCTCATGATGATAACTCTCTGGGGAAGAGTATGTCTAGAGAATTCTCACTCTCGAAATATTTATATTGATGGAAGCGTAGTACGCGTCAAACTCTTTCGGATTGAGTCGGGTCTCAGGAATCTCAGCCATCGTACCGCCACTGCAGACAAATGTTGCTATCACTCTGCAGGCCATATCCCTTACAGCTATTTGGTCTACGGGTGTTAACTCTGTTTCCTCGGATCGTAAGTGAGACAAATAATTAGCTGAAACCGCGATGACTTGCATGAAATGCAGATCTGGCCAATCGGAGCGTCATGGTGGCCAACAAAGCCAACAATTACAACCAGATTTTTGCTCTCGAAGCCTCGATATCCCTGTCATAATACGTGACCAGGTCATGATGCATACTGCAGGATTCAGTTGAAATGGAGTTGAGCGGAGCGGACCGGGCCGGTCTTCGTAAATCTTTGCTTTTGCATGCACCACAATGGATTAAATGGCTCCATTGCCAATCGAATGCGATTGTTTGTTATTGAGCCTTTGGCGCCACTCGCAATGCCGAGGACCATATTATCGGCACAATACATTTTTCCACTCTTTCGCTCTAGGCAAAGGTTGAATTGGCTGTCCTCCCTGCATCACACTTGGTGAGTCGCAATACGAGGCTCTCATGTTCGCATGCTTTGTTCTGCTGCGATAACTCCTAACCTTCGATTGAACCCAATTATCAGTCTGAGATCTGAGCAAATCGACTAAATTGAGTGCAAAATCGGCAGTTCGCTACAAGGTTGCTTTCGATGCGTCGATCCGGAACAATGCAGGAGCACCTTGTGCTCTCTACGTTTTCTCGGGCACGTCATTCCGTCATGTCCAGAACGCGGAAGGCCTTCACACCTCGAGCTCTCATCAAAGATGGCGAAGCTAATGAAGATCCCGAGAACGAGCCGGCCCACGTTGCAGGATCCCCCACCCGAGATGCCGCTGACCCTAAGATTTCGGAGGGAACAGCGGCTTCAATGATATCCCCTGTCGCCCCAGCAGACTCGGCAAAGGTTGAGAAGGACGAGGAAATACAAGAGTATAAGACTCAGATTGACAGACTCGAGAAAAAAATCATGGATCTGGAACAGGATGAAGCCAAGCATATAAGGTCAGCGGAGACTTACAGCGCTCAAATCGCAGGCCTTGAAGACAAGGTTAAGGAACTGGAACTCGCCAATTCTAGCAAGGTTGAGGAAGCGAACACTTCTGTGGCAGAAGCAAAGGAGCTTCGTGAGGTTGTCAAAAAATTGAAAGAAGGTGAAGCCAGTCGGAGCAGGCGAGCAAAAGAGTACAAAGCCCAACTTGAGGAACTCGAGGCAAAGGTCGAAATCCTACGCAGGGAACAATGCCGCGTTGAGGACATAAACAAAGCTAATAGCGAGCTTCAACGGGAAGCCGAAGAGCAACGCAAAAACGCTAGCGATCAGTTGAACGAGATACAAAATCTAAATAAAAGCATCAGCCAGCTTCGGGATGAAAGCCAAGACCAGCGCGGAACTATTGCTGGCCAGAAACACAACATACAAGCCAAGGACACCAAGATCCTCCAACTTCGACAAGAGAATCAAGAACATAGTAAAGTCATTGACTACCAGAGGGACGAGATGCGCGCGAAGGACACCCAGATCAGTCAGCTTCAACAAGAAAGTCAAAACCTGCGTTTAGTCCTTGACTCTCAAAAAAGCGAGTTACGCGCCAGAGATGATACAGTTTCTCAGCTGCAATTGGATGTCGCAGAGGCAAGGCAGACGGCGGCAGCAAAAGTTGCAGGGACTATACCAAATCTCCCACTGCAGCGTACAGAAAGCGAGTTGCTCGATGCTTGGCAAGCTCTGGCTGACGCCGTAGGGATGTTCGTATCGACAAACCTTGCGGAGACAAGTACCCAGCAGATTCGTCGTTGGGTACGTTCACAAGGACGTAGCAAGATTCCTGTTCATTCTCCACCGGTAGTTTCTGGAGACGTCTATGTCAGCCGTTTAGTAGAAGCTTCGATATGGGACGCCTTAGCCAGCCAGGTCTTCGCTGAATCAACTCTCTTTGGTGGTATATGTTGGTCAGGCCAATACAGATCAAAGATCTCCAAACTTAGTATGTTGTTCTTTCAGTTCATCGCCGTTGGCAGCTTTCTAATGTACATGACAGGTGGTCCTATCCTTCAGGCCATGGAATCAGCTGATGAGAACACTCAAGGATTGTTCCATCTCTGGAAAGCTGCGACGACCAATCTTCTTTCAGTACTCGGGCCCCACGCTGGCCGTGAGGAGAGGGTTTTGGAAATCGTTGGCGAACTCCTGACGCTGCTAGGCAACCTTCCGATACATTTGTCGCGGGAGGACTTGATTATGGGCCTTATGAGCATTGTTGAACAAGCTGTAACTCTCGATGAGATGCTATGTGGTCAACAAGCGTGGTTCTTTATAAGATACCCAATTCAGAGGTCAGACATTGAGGTGGACCCGAGAGAAATGGACGTAGAGGAGGGGATATCACCTGGGCAAAGTGTCAAGTTCGTTATCCGGCCAGCTCTTTGCAAAGCTGGTCAGGGCTTGGATGATGCTGGTGCGTTGTCTATCTTGAAGCGTCACCTGGTCTTTGTATGAGTTATTTGTAATCGTAACGGCTCAACAGCCAAACTTATGGTCGGGAGCAATCAGTAGGTAAGAAAACGCTCGCTCAACTCCGCATGCTAGGCCTGAAATACATCAAGCTTCACGTGAAATTTAAACACTGATTACGCACAAAGATGCTAATTGCCACACCTAGTTGGAGTGGAATAATGTCAAATGGGATAGGGTTTACTAACGATAAGATACGATATACCTATAATATGACCCCAATCCAGACACCATAAAGCCTCCATACTTATATAAGGCAACGCCGCTTTTGCTTAGGTCAAATTCAGGATTGTTTAGGCCTAGCTCAATTTGAGCTTACCTCTGCTCACCTGCGCTCACCTCAGCTTATATCTAGCGCCATACCAAAGTATGCAGTCCCGCGATCTCAGAATTGTCCATTCCTAAGGGCCCTAAAATTATCCCCCTTAATAGAGCAAGGTTATATAACTAAGATATCTCTATTATTTACCCTTGCTATCTAGACCCTTATAATTATGCTTTATCCCCTTATTTTATATAGGCCTCTATAGATCTAGGATTATGACGGATCAGCGAACAATAAACATGAGCCCGCATGACCTAATAAATATTCATTAATATATAGGGACAGGTAATATTCACTCTCTAGATAGATAGCTCGCCAGCTATCAATAACACTTAGTTACCTTAATTACCCTTTATTAACTATTACCAGACATGACAAGATAACCTTGCGCATTGCTCAACAAGACAAGACGCCTCTGTTCTTCCTATAATATAAACCCATAAGACCCGGCTTACCTCATACAGAAGCCACAGACCAACCAGATCGTCAAAATTCAGGACAATCGGCAGTAGGTAATAATATACATTAGGAAAGGGATCGATAATAAAGCACAATAAAGATAAACTTGAGATATATAAGACCTTCTACAGGTAGAAATCACAGCTATACATATATCAACGTTTATTACCCTCTACACAACGCCTATATCAAAGCAATAAACCTACTCCTCAACTTAATATCACCACCAAATTACATCATAGGCAGGGACTTCAATGCACAGCACTCCGTTTGGGAGCCCAAGCTATCCCAGCCTAGAAACCAAGGAAACAACATCACAAGGTAAGCTACCACTCATCAACTTACCAATATTAACAAAGCCAAAGTACAGACACACACAGCCAGCCACACACTAAACCTTACCTTCTCCAACATTTCCTTCACGACAGTCCAAATAATAAATATCCTACACCCGAAAGTAAATCACAAGCAGATTCTAATTGCTATACGCTTAAAACAGACCTCATCCTGCGAACAATATAGAACATCAATTCCAAACAACAAACTAACGCCTGATATCTATCTCATACCCAACGAGAACACTAACCTCCATAAAATCGACAAAATCACAGAAAGTTTCGTCAACACTTTCATGACGGCAGTAAAGATAATTGATTGCTATGTAAACAAAGGAGGACATAGCGCTCCGTAGTAGACAAAAATCTCAAAAACCCCTCGTAGAGTTTCGACGGACTAAATGACAATGCCAAAGGGAAAACTGGACACACTTGGCTGCGAGTGGAACCGCCGGATCACTTCATAGGGCCTGGTAACATCTGTAGACTATTTGCCAAAAGTAAGGGGATCGCCAAGGCTAGGGAGATCGTTCGGTTTGTTTCCGTTCGCCATGTTGAACAGCTGGAAGACATGAGATTGATCTTTGCAATTTTGTAAAAAGCGTGACACCAAATCTCTTCTAGAGTCATGTGTCATCTGAGATTATATATTGACAACATCACCTACTGACATTTGATTGTCCCGGAGTCACCTCTCTAATATAAACAGGAAGCTCTTCTCACGTAATATCTATAACTATGATGAAAGTTTGTTCGCAATATAAAAAGGCTAATTTATGCAGGCACACCATCCAGTAGCACTGTGAGCAGCCGCGAGCCCTGAATCTCCTTAGAGCGGGAGATCAGCTCATTCACATCCCAGTTGACCCATACGAGCTTGCCCTTCAGGAACCCGGCTTCTGGTGACGAAAGCCAGGTGAGAAAGCAGCCAGGCAGCTCAGCTAGAACAGTATGCAATTAGCAAAGCATCATTACAACTTGAGATTGTTGCTGCGCCAAACGTGGGGTATGGAATTTCTTACGCTCGTCTTGTCCAAGGCTCTGACCTTCATTGATCTCCGTGTTGACTATTCCTGGGTGTACATGTACAACATGCAAGTCCGGGTTCTCGACGGCGACGTAATCGATCATTTTGATAATAGCCATTTTATGAAGTGCATATAAAGACATCCTCGGCATATTTGCAACATGTCCAATAAGAGAGGAGATGTTGAAAAACATGGCCCCAGGAGCAGCGAGTGGTACGAACGACTGGACTGCGTTGAAGGCGCTGACAACGTTGAGCTCAAATCCCGTGCGAAACTCGGATTCGGTACTATCGAGAAGATTCTTCGTCGGGGGCAGCATTCCAGCGTTCGACACAAACACATTGATCTTGCCTACCTCACCTACGATCTTCTCCAGTGCTTCATCCACAGTGGCGCGTTTGGTCAAATCGGCGATCTGGTACAGAACCTTAGTAGTCGGCCCTGCTGCGAGAATGTCCGTTGCAGCGGCCTGAAGACGGCCCTCGCGTCTTCCCAGGATGGCAATAAAGGCGGCGCCGGCCTGAGCGAAAGCAATTGCAATCGCCTTGCCGATGCCTGTTCCTCCGCCTGTGATAACAATGTTCTTTCCTGCAGCTGAAAGCTGTGGCCTTTTTGGCGAGATCATAGGGTATGGCTTGTTGTGCCATGTCTTCGTAAAGGAAAGGTTTGCGGGAAATGCCCCAGGCGATTCCATCATGTTATTAGAGAGGAAGGTATTATTTTCGACGGGTATACATGCAAGAGTCTAAGGGGTTGCTCGGAACACAAATGCTGGTTGCTAAGAGAAAATGAAATTGTAAAGGGTCCTGCTTTCTTATAGGTATTGGATGATTCATGAAGTATTCAACACAATTTAATCTGTAAGGTCCTATGATGACAAACCCTCGTAAATTCTGCGCAAGTTGTAGGAATTCGTGTCTTCCGCGGAAGCTGAGTAATTTGAGTCCTCGGATTTAAAGAGTATTTCTCCCCACTCGTTGGATATGATCTCCGCGGAGCCTACGTTAGTCGTATAACTAACTGTAAGGCAAATATGGAATTAATTGGCATTCCAACTTCTCAGAACATTGGCGCAATTAAAGATTGTCCTTGCATAGGACTTATTACTAATTGCAGTGTTTTCAGTTCACGCTCGTGTTCCGCGCAACATCATATTATTAATACGATAGTCTCGGTGATAAGGGAACAGGGCTCAATCAAATAGATCATTTGGAGTATTTGTGGTGTTTTACCACATTGGATTTCACATTTTTAAGATCACGAGTTCTAAATGTGAAAATTCTTGCCCCTGCGATTAGCCCCGTTTTTTATGTTGTTGGGAGTACGGGCCTGATATTCTTTCACGAAGGCTCCAAGTCTGAGAGCCCTGCTACGTGAGAAACCAAGTCTTAGAAGCTCGCAAATTCTCAGTTAGGAGCTGTTGGGATCTTGCAGCAGTGTATGGCCTCAAGCTTGGCCCCGAAAATACTCAAGGACTCTGACTGATGACTAGCAACATGTTAAGCGAACATGATCAATTGATCAATCCAATGCCACAGGAAGTCCCGTTAGCGCCGTTGATGGTGGAATAGTCTTTGGTCTTTGGATCCTTCAGTCGTAGTCAACGCTCCTGGTAACCTATTTAGGATTCAAGTGTAGAGCCTAGGTCAGTAGGTCATCTTCAAATCTAGACCCCCTTTGACTCTACGTCTTGCTTACAGTAAAAAGTCCAGCAAGATCCATCTATTTTCACAATACAGAAAATCGTAGAGCATGACCTAGAATCATCATCTTGGACAAACTACTTAGAGTCTTGTTTGCCAAGCCACGACCAGCGAAACACAACGAGAATGGTTGCCAGCATCTCCCATGCTACTCATTATTAGACAAAGCGGGGTTTGATGGAGTACAGTGGAATACTTTATATGGCTTCTTCTGGCTCTGTTTCTCCTAAGGCTGCCAATCATTACATGGGGTTAAATTATGACGGTCTTCCCGGCTACCAATCGTTGGTCCTCAAGGTACGGCCCGGATGCAACTGTGTTAAAAGAAAGCTTCATACGCACTATCGATCTTATCTCAGTGATACTCCAAGAGCATGACCTACTCCGTCAAAGACAACCGAGCTGTATCCTATGTTACATATCGCCGGCTCTGATTTCGTGGATTTGCTGGGTGGATCTTACTAGCACTTTACCTGCAATTGCCACTATGAGTGGATGAAGAGGTGAGTTTTCTTTTGACGCGCTAAAGACGTGACGAAAGTCTTGTTTCTAACTGGTGGATTGCGAAGTGCTGTAGCTACGACTGTAGCACTGACTACTGTTTTTAAATTGGGCATGGCAATGCCACTTTCATGACCATTTCATCGCCCGAGAACTTCTTAATAGTTCGATCCGCCATGTATTCACTGGTCCCAGTTTCTACCTTCGATATGTTGGTTCATTTAGAATTTGAATTTAGATATGTGTCGAGACATAGTTTTGTTAACTTGCGAATGATCAAGTCACTGGAAGATACGGTAGTTGAGGAGCTTATGCTACGACTCGATGAGCCGCAAAAGGGAAAAGGGCATCCTCATGGAAGAGTAGGATGTTCCTCTTAGAACTTTTATCAAGCACATATAATAAATCGATTTTGGGGACTGATGATCGCTGGGAGAGGGCGGCCAGCTGGAACATAGGGGGAAATCACATTTGATCGATTGCGACGGGTTAGATACATCTACCAGCCGCGGGTTGCGGGCGGCTCGCTATTGATATCGACAAATCGTTGCAACCAGCTCATATCCCTTTCCGAAATGGCATTTGCATACAAGGCAAGACTTCGACAAGCTTCTTGGACGTTACTTAAAACTTCCGTGCGCGTCTCCTTGACCACTTCATCTACATAGAGGAAAGCTTCCTCAATTTGTTCTTTATCGGTATCCACAGCCTCGTGATTTGGATAAAACATCATGTTTGCTATTAAACAAAAGAGGCCAGTCAGATATGCACATATTGTCATCCTGCATATGAAGGACCAGTCAGCGCTGAATTCAACAGTAAGGGAATGGGCGTGATTCCGTGGAGGCGTAGCGTACCAAATGAACGACGAATCTTTCGAAGGGATGCTTCTGAATAGTTGCATGTAGCTTCGAGACTCTTCGACTAGTTCTTGCCAGTGTTGGGGTAACGGGGCTGCGCAACTGATATCTCCTAACATTATCCTTGCTCCGTAGACTTGCAGGCTCTGTATCCATTGCGAATTCCATAAATGGGCCTGAACAATAAGACTGCGGCATGACAGCCGCGTGGCGTAGACAACACCGAAGAATCTGGAAAACCGGGGTGAGGTAGCCTTCGCTAGAACGGAGGCTTCATATTCCTGTGGGATCTCGGATGTCCAGCGCTCCAACAAGTTTAAAAGCCTAGCAACGTTGCGAGACTTATCCTCGGAGCTTGCATTTTGTGCCTGCACAGAAAGAAAGGTATCATATAGCTTTCCTTGAATCCGGGCGAGTTCAACACGGACCCTAAGAAAGTTGATGTTTGTGTATCCGCTGGGCATTGACCAAAATATAGAAAGATAATCATCAGGCGGCAACTCGAGGTCAAGATCGTCGTCGCGTTGGATGGGGGATCTTTTAGCTCGCATACTAAGATCTCGATCAAGCACGTAAGCCATCCAAAAGACCCGGCACCGTTGCACTGATAATGGTGGCTCCAGATGTTCAGAATTTCTCCGGAAATTGAGTCGAAGTCTATGTGCCAGACTCAGAGCAGTTGCAATCAACACGTTTGCGCGTTGTAAGTTGTCTGTACCTTGGAGAATAATCACCAATCCAAGGAGTACTTGGACATTGATAAGCTCCGTCTCACCCATAATGAGGGGTGTAAGAACCGACTGGGCATTGTTTAGAAAGTCCACAGGGCTGCTGGCCGTAGGAATGGTATAGGGATAGCCTCCATGATATGCCAATGCGAGCACAATGTTTATGGCAGCCCAAATGGACGTACTTCTCGTTCGCGAATCCGAAAACCACTTCTCTACCATATGGAGCAGAGACTCGTGGTGAAAGAGAGGCAGTACGGTATTAAAAGTCGTCAAGTATCGGCGGACCATTAGCATAACAAACTCATACGGTGGCAATACCATGGGCATTGGAGTGATCTCTTGATGAGACAAATTCCCCGTGGTCACGTCGGTGGTCACAGGGGTTGTTGTCGCAAACATCTGGGACGACACGAGAAGTTCGAGAGTGTCGAACTTTTTGCGCAGAGTATCGACGTTGGCCTCGAGGCTCCGAACGCGGGACAGAAGGTCTTCATCTTCATTGCCTAGCTTCGGCTTGCGACTTGAAACTTTCGGCTCGCGGCGACAAAAGTGCAGTCAGATTCGTACACTATACAATGGGAACACCGAGGTTTTTGTCTATCGCATTTGATTCTCTTGTTGTAGCACAAATCGCAAGCCTAATCCCAGAAATTGAAAGTCAGACATGGTATCCACAAGGATTTTCCACTACAAACCTTTCTTTTTGGGGTTTTATGCTGCTCCATATAGCACATGTAGTATATAGCAATGTTAAGGAGGAGACGTTGTATTCAATCAAGATTACAAATTAGGTCTCGAGACGAAAGATTTATCATGCTTCTTGGTTCCGCGGAAGCAGTGATGACAAACACACACGCGGTTCCACTTTATGCCTTATATTTAAGGCAAAGAATAACAGAGTTGGAACATCATATCTTGGTGAGTAGGGCTAGGAGGTAGCCTCGGGTTAGGTGATTATAGTTGGCAGCGTTCATAGTAGTATATAATAATGAGCTCCATTCTATGAAACGGCCGTGCTTTGAATATTTTTGGGCACTATAGAATGATAGCTAGCTGACGATGGAGGCTATATCTATAGCAACTGGGCTTGAAGGCCGGTTATATTTGCCTTTAATATGTTTTCCTGGCGAATTCTACGGAATATTACTCAAAACTACGATAAGGGATATACAGTGGCGTTAACTATGCAAGTCTAGGAAACATTGGCACGCCTATAGATCACCTATCTACTGTCTACTTAGATATTACGTTGCAGTGCAGGGCAAGGAAGTACTTACTACAGATAGTGGAAAAGTGTTTGTAGTCTGATATAGAATGATTGAAATTAGGTACAGCGAATGCAGAATCTAATGCCTTAAGGAACGAAGAGACGAAAAGGCATTAGAGAACGGGCGCAGGAGAAAAAGAGGGGCATAGCCAAAAACCACTACAAACTAAAGTCACATAAGTATGCCGTTGAGGGTTAGCCAAGGCATGAGCAGCCAGGATGATGGCAGCCGCATGGCTGAGTTTTTAAAGCGGGTTCCCGGGAGGATGCAGAGGCATTCGGGAGCGAAGCCAGGGTGCGGATCCAGGACGTCAATGACAAGTGGGAAGCGCAGGGGTGGTTAAAGCGATGCGGGTAGGCCCGACATTTGGCCAACGTTAACAAGGTGCGGTTACGAGAGGACCACCGGACGTACGAGAGCACTTATGAACCAGAACCTTCTGCTTGAAAGACCATCTATTTGCTCGTCTAGACAACCCGAAAGGTTGAACCCATAAGAGTTGAGGTTTCTTGATCTCTATGGGAAGTTTACTACCAGATTTAACTATTGAAATGAGGGACAGTTTTGATGTATTGGTAGGGACGGATTCAGACGGTCGGGCCACGCTGATGGGACATGCCTTATTGCTAAATAGACCAGAGAGAGCGAACGAGGCAGAGGAAAGCGCAAATTGTGATCGGTGGATAGAGAAAATTGTAATTAAGAGGTCAGGCAAACTATTGCTGTTATGGGGTTGAAGATTTGTTGCCGTGGCAATGTTAAATTGGTAGTGAGGAAGTAATGTTTTAACACTGAGAGGGGAAATCCTAGCTCTACATGAACTCAGATATCGTGAATCTGGTATGGCTCCTCAAGTTGGTGCTCTTCGCTTCTCTCCACCAAAACTTAATCGCAATTGTCCATGAAGGCAGTTGAAAGCGGCACAAAGGGACGTTCGGAGCCTCGGTGGCTGCGAGCAATCAGCAAAATCAAGACGATGAAATCTGACTGATAACGTCGTAGACCAAGGAGGCATCAAATTGTCCACTCAGTCAAGACTGAATTGTCCTATGCGCTGTCGCTAGTAGAACCCTGCCTAGCTAACTATCAACAATCGGTTCAACTATCGATTTGGCAAAGCTCTGTATGAGAACGCGAGTTCATCTGACTATCGTTGTGCAGTTAGGAAAAGCCTCCGTACATTATTCTAGACCCCAACACTAATGATTAATTCCACGATCGTTCGCTACTTAAATACTCAATACGCTGGTTCTAATGTCTTCCGTTACTTCGTGTTAGTTCCATTAAACCTTGCCCACTACTCTTCACTCCGTGTATAGAACTCAACACTGTAACCTCAGTATGTTTTTTTCTAGGCTTTACATGACATGCCTGACGTGAATAATTCGTGGTTAGCTCTCGTTGGGTAACATCACGAAGAGGACCCAAGCGAGGATTAAGGGTGGAACAGTGCCGATCCAAGCTCATGCCCAAGTCTGAGAACCAATAACCAGGTGCTACATGCCCACCCTATTGGCGGCTTTCCCACTCGCACCTCTCCGGCCAAGCCAGACCTAGGATTATAATATGTAACGGTAGCACTGACTAAGACCCGTTCTGTAGTCTTTGTCCGAAGGTCTCAACATGTTGTCATTGTGCAGATGCGCCCCAATCCTAGTGTAACTTCCCCGCAACGGCTAAAGATGGCATCGGACACCGAGTCATGTCCGGCTGTGTTAGCACATCTGGGGTAGTGGTTCTAAGTCGCAGGGTATAAATGCTACTCCCCGCACGACCTCTTGGGATGTATTGGGTGCTTTGATTATTATATACCATAAACAAGCTTGTCTTCTATTATAATCTCGATTCTTGGTGTCGCAGAATTGAGACGTCATGGCCTCTCGATTAATGAAAGCAGTGAATTACGAAGGCCCATACAAGGTCAAAGTCGACAATGTTGAGATACCTAGGCTAGAGCATCCCGACGACGTCATTGTCAAAGTCACAACTGTAGGACCCAGACATTCTATGATCTAAAGTACACACTGATTGAGTGGTATTCGAGGCTGCCATTTGCGGTTCCGATCTACAGTAAGTAGGCTCGGAAGGTGAAGATACATTTAAGCACGTCAGTCTCATCAGATTTAGCATGTATGAAGGTAGAACAGCAGCAGAGCCGGGAATCACATTTGGTAAGAGGGTCGAAACGAGCGAAGGATTGGTACTAAAATCCCTAAGGTCATGAAAATATGGGAATTGTGGAAGAACTCGGGGAGGGAGTCACGCTCTTAAAGAAAGGCGACCGTGTAGTTATGCCCTTTAATGTCGCTGACGGCCGCTGTCGCAATTGCGAGGAAGGAAAGACAGCGTTCTGCACAGGCGTCAATCCAGGGTTCGCGGGAGGTGCTTACGGTAAGTCGTGCACCAAATGTTTTAATCTTTCTTCCTAAGCTAAGATGAATAGGTTATGTGTCGATGGGGCCATACCGAGGAGGTATTTATTCGCAAGGGCTTACGATGAAAGTTACGGAGTTGAAGTTGACTCATACGTCAAGGCCAGGCCCAGTACATTCGAATCCCGTATGCAGACTTTAACGCCCTAAAGTTGCCCCCTGGTACCGAAAATGAATCCGATTTCATTTTACTTGCAGGTTCGTACTCATATTGAAGTATCTCAAGTAGGTTACTGATCCAGACCAGATATCTTTCCAACAGGTACGACAACCGCCTTTCACGAACTGATATTCTAGCCCTCCCTATCGCGCAGCTATTAGCTGACTACAATAGGTTGGCATGGGGTCGAAATTTCCGGATTCAAGGCTGGAGAAAGTGTCGCGGTCTTCGGCGCAGGCCCAGTTGGCTTAATGGCAGCCTATTCTGCAACTCTACGAGGGGCTTCTAGAGTCTATGTCGTTGACCGGGTCATAGAACGTCTTCAAGCTGCCGAGAAGATTGGATGTATACCAATTGACTTCACTCAGGCTGACGCTGTCGATCGTATCATCGAACTTAACGGTGGGATGGTCGATCGATCGATCGATGCTGTAGGATATCAAGCTGTTGACAAGGGTGGCTCGACTGAGCAACCAAACATCGTGCTTGAGAACATGATACGGGTGACAAGGGCTTGCGGAGGCCTGGGTATTCCCGGACTCTACGTTCCGAGGTCGGTTTCTCATGCATCAACAGCTCGACAGGACTAAAGTAACATTTGCAGTGATCCTGGCGCACCCGACGACGCCTCGGGAAAGGGGATGATCAGTCTGAGTTTTGGGAAGCTCTTCGAGAAGGTACGCAGCCCCTTCGACGTCTAGCGGTATTTTGAACAACTGCGGGGCGTTTCTGCTAATTCGGCTTGCAATGTCTACTGACATGGTTATAGGGGCTCTCTCTTGGGACGGGTCAATGCAACGTAAAAGCATACAACCGTTATCTACGAGACTTGATCATTTCAGGCAAGGCAAGGCCAAGCTTTGTTGTCTCACATGAAATCAGCATCGATGATGCCGGTGATGCGTATGAAAAGTTTGACAAGAAATTGGACGGATATACTAAGGTCCTAATTCATCCAAATAGTGGATTCTGAAAGGTCCCTAGTCTTGAGAAGCCAGGTACTTAGCATTCATGCATTTTGGACCAAGTTGTATGCAATAGCAAAACTTTCCTGCACGCCTTCGGTAAGGATTGCAAGATAGTCCGCAAATGACCTGACCAGGGTCAAAGAACGTTGCCTATTTTTTTATTACCACTACTCCGACATAGAGTGACACTATAGGCAGTTGAACAAAAATACCGGGTGAACAGTCGTAGGTGCTACTGATATAGGAGTACTAGTAAAAATATTTCCTATGTTGAAAGGCTTAGCCCATCCTTGGATGTCGATCGACTGATGATTTCCTGGATAGGAACGTCAACTCGAGGAGTTTACTGGCATTTTCGAAGGGAGAGATTGCTACTCCCAGCAATCTTTTCTTTCGGGATGAAGAAGGCTCTATCACTTCGAGGTTGTTCTTGGCAACACTGCTAAAATATTACGAATTTTGATACGCAAATCAACCAGAGTCTGCATGAATCTAAATGGTATAACTGGAGGTCGGCTTGTGGCTCCTTCAATTATGTGCAGGGCCATACGTAATGTCAACAGGGCGATATGTTGGAGAGCCTCAATGAACCGAACCAAGACCCTGTAGTTCAAATCATCCCAGGCGGTGATATACTGCAATAATTCAAACAGGTGCGTCTTAAAACCTAAGCGCATGACATATACTCATTGATCAATCCCGAACCAGATTAAACAGCTACAGCCTTCGAATACCGCGATCTTAAGGATGTCTGGCCATATTTGGCAAAGCCCCAATACCGCTCATCGAATTACTATCTATCGACGAACTAGGCAATTTGGTACCCGACTACATCCGCATACGATATTCGCCAATATTCAGGATCCACCTTATCTCGCCGATGTATTATGACGATCCAATACAGCCAAAGATAATCTCAGCAGCATATAACCGTCAGTATGTCATCTGCAGGTGATTTTGAACCCTTAAGTCTATTGTCAGAGACCTATTAAAATGCTGAACATAGTACTCTACAATTGGCTACCTTTGCCGTCTGGAGATGCAGGTGTTAAACGAACCGCTCTCGAGTTTCCAAGCTTGCAGAGCTGCAAGACGTAATGCAAGGTGCATAGTGCTCTATCCTTCAACTCCATAGTGCCGTGGCAAACCGACGTCCTATCGAATAGGCATTGGGGAAATCGCGATGGTGCCGGGAGGCACCCGGAGTGCTCGGGAACGCTCCCGACTAAACCCCTCACTACCCCGCCAAACCCGGAAGTTCCTCCGTAGCAGCATCTGTCTCACACTCCCAGTTTGGCCTCCCAAGCGCGACATCGGCCATTCCATGAAGGAATAACACTCATCTATCGCATCTAAGAATAGATCAGTATCCTAAGGATCTTGTTACAGAAAACTCTCTCTTTGCACGCCATTCGTTCACCCAAACAACATCAATTACAGGTCCAAAGTAGTCATTCACCATGGGATCGCAGATCAATGTCAACCCCCAGCCTCATGTTCCAGCGTCCGGGGTCTGGTGTCCGGCTGTTACATTCTTCGACCATGCCACCGACAGCCTAGACCTTGACGCTCAGTCGAAATACTTCGCCCACCTTGCCCAATCTGGACTTGCAGGAGTCATCGCTTTGGGTTCGAACGCAGAAGCCTTTCTTCTGACGCGCGAGGAGCGTACCCAGCTGATTAAGACGGCAAGATCTGCCATAGGACCATCATTCCCATTGATGGCGGGCGTCGGTGCGCATTCAACAAAGCAGACTCTTCAATTCGCCGACGATGCTGCTGCCGCTGGTGCAAATTACCTGCTTGTACTCCCTCCGGCCTACTTTGGGAAAGCTACAACCATGAACGTGGTCAAGAGGTTCTTCGTGGAGCTCGCGGCGAAAACTCCGCTTCCAGTGGTTATCTACAATTTCCCCGGGGTCTGCAATGGCGTGGATATCGATTCCGAGACTATTACGGCCATCGTTCGCGAGACTGCCGCCGCGTCTCCAAGCGGCCGATCAAATATCGTAGGTGTAAAGCTTACTTGCGGGTCTGTTGGCAAGATCACTCGACTCGTGGCTACTCACAAGCCAGATGACTTCGCAACCTTTGGCGGGCAGTCCGATTTTCTCATCGGTGGCCTAGCTGCCGGCAGCTCAGGATGTGTTGCGGCCTTTGCAAACGTGTTTCCTAAGTTAACTGCTACCATCTATGATCTCTACCAGCAAGGAAAGTCGGATGAAGCATTGAAACTCCAGAGGGTAGCGGCGCTGGCAGAGAGCCCATGTAAAAGTGGAATTTCTTCAACTAAATATGCTGTTGCTTGCTACTCTGCTCAACTAGCGGGCATTGAACGCGCGGAGGAGAAACTTGCCCCTCGACATCCCTATGAGCCTCTCGGTGAAGCTGCTAAAAAGCCGGTCAGAGAACTAATGGCAGAGGCAGCTGCCATTGAGCAGCGGCTACAAAAGGGAGAGGGGTTCTCGATCTAATGATCCATGATAGATGCTATATAATCGGTTAGCACAGGTTCATCGATCAACATCGAGCCCACCTCGAAAACATTTTCTTATACACAGTCATACAGTATGTTCTAGTGTGGCGGTACGGAAGAGTAACAACCTTCCCCACTAAGGCTAAGGCGGGAGAAACCCTCGAGTATGAGATGCTAGTGTCGTAGGGTATCCAGAACAACATTCTCCAAACCATAAGCTCATGGATTCTAGAGGATGTATACCGGAGCTATTCATGCGTATCTATGTGCTGAAGATTTCAAGGGCAAATGTTGAATAGTATTATTGTCGTGATGCGCCAACGGTGCTAACAAAGACATTAAAGATGCACATCTTAAAGTACCACTAAACAGAGCCGATTTAACTAATAAAAGTGCCTATTGACTGATCCCCGCGGGTAGTCATACCAATTTGATCCGTGGCATAGGAAAAGGTGTGGACGGATGACTCGTGGTCGTGACTCGGTGAACGGGCCATCACCGTGCTATCTTGATGACTTTAACTATCTAGCGTCCCATGCATATTACCCCGCATTTTCTTTCCCATTGGGACCATTTGGAAAGATAAGAGTTGGATGACATGGTCGGAGGAGAACCCGATCACCCACCACTTCCAACTTTGAGCTGGCAAGCTCGAGATCACGCACAAACTGACAATGCCTCCCACCCCTCGTCCACGACGAAGGACGGCCGGGTCATCGGAGACGGGAAATGGGCATGGGCGGGGCGCGAAGAGATCCTGCAACGCGTGCGTAGCTATCATTAAACCTTGAGACAGTGTCCCTCCGACACCTGCCATTGGACTATTGCTGACCGCAGGCCTGCAGGTGTGCACGCTGTCGTAGACAGAAGATCAAATGCTCGGGTACACAGCCCTGCGAAGCATGCAAGAAGCGCAAGCTACCCTGCGAGTTCGATGCGCGGGACCAGAAGATATTAGTCACTCGAGGGTAATGTCGGCCATTCCTCGCTGTAGCTGACGCCTAGCTGACTGGGAGATTAGATATATCCTAGACTTACAGCAGAGGCTGTCTCGCTATGAGCAAAATGGCAGCACTGGTTGTGCCACACCTGGCTCAGAGGAGGGGGACCACGAAGGTGGTAGAGCTATTGAAGATGGTTCGTTGTGAAACGCATACGTTGAAAGTTCCCTTGCTATAATACTGACCTGTGTCTAGCCGACAGCGGAGCCAACTCCTTCAGAGGTGACGATTCTATCGCTGTTTCAGGAACTTGGCCTCGTGATGTAGATGCGGAGGGCTCTCAACCTAGAGGACGGTTGGATCTAGTGGCGTCATCTCTAACAAATCCGCTCTCAACAGCGCAACCTGCGTTTATGGCAACTGACGATGGGAGAACATGTGAGCAATTTCCCCACCTAAAGACAAGTAACAGAAAAGCTCTAATACTACGTTAATTTAGATCACCTCGGAACCTCCTCAAATTGGTCATTCACAAGAAGGGTCCTCCTCTTAACGCACGAGTATGTCCATGGAAGGTCTGTTCCTACATCGACTCTTTTGTTTGATGGGGCAGCTTATGACCTTGGGTGGGACGGCTCTCGAACTTCACTCAGTGCAGATGCTCCTCTTCTACCAAGCCTCGATCATGCAATCTATCTTATCAACACTGTCAAGTTCCACTGCAGTCAGATGTTCCACCTTTTCCACGAGGATACATTTATGGCTAAGCTTTATGACTTCTATGCAAATCCAACTCAAACCACCGAAACGGCAGACCTGTGGTACATTCAACTGCTAGTCATTTTAGCCTTCGGGAAAGCCTTTGTTGGCGACAAGGGGAATCGGACGAGAGAAACAAGGCCCCCAGGGGCGGAACTCTTTGTTCGGGCGTTTCAGCTGCTGCCTGATCATGAACGGTTGTGGAAAGATCCTATCATCTCGATCGAGACACTGTGTTGCATTTCCTTGTACCTTCAGTGCTTGGACTTCCGACATGCCGCCCACAATTTTGTAAGATCATCTCTTTCAAGGTCTTAATGCACACTGACTAATCTCCCCAGATTGGCCAGGCTATGAGAATGGCCCTCTCCGAAGGAATGCATGCCCCAATGCCAGTGCAACATCTGGGCGAACCCGTTGTGGAGAGGTGTCGTAGAATCTGGTGGACCATCTACGTGCTGGATCGAGAGATGACATCGTTGATGGGCCTTCCTCAATCCATCCATGATGAAGATATCTGCCCTCAGTTGCCAAACTTCGCTGGCTCGACCCAGCGTGCTGCAGCTGTTGCAATGCAGGTTAGGTTGTCTCAGACGATCGCCACTATTAATAGGGGTAAGTAGATATTCCTTCATCACATTCATTACTCGACGTTAACAGCAATAGCAATATACGGAGCCGATGGGCGCCTATACAGGAAGTTCTTGACCAGTACGAAAGAAGTGCTCGCGAGCATTGCAGGGCTTGCCGACGAACTTCAAACCACTTTCCCAGTGCATTTGGACAAGTCTTTTAGTGGCATGTCACGGATGTCAGCGTACTTACATCTCCTCTACCACCAAGTAAGTTAACCTTTGGATGCTTCATATTCCAGTCAGACTGTGAAATAACATGAATACATAGTGTATTGTCCTTGCGACCCGGCCCCTCTTGTTCTGCTTTCTCGAGATACGATGTAAATCTCCGGATTCCTACTTCGACACTCTAAGCTCGTCTCAGACTGTGTGGAATTTGTTGAAGATGTGCATCGAGTCGTCCCAGCAAATGGTCAATATCCTTACTGGTTTGCAGTCTCAAGGTCTACTTGGTACGTCAGATCCCACTAGATCCCCCCAAATGCAGTTTTATACCCTAACACCTAATTCTAGAGACTTTTCTTCCGTTTGATATGGAATCGCTCTTTGTGTCCACGGTGAACCTCTTGCTAGGGCCGGCTCTAGATCCTCAACTACTAGAGAATCGTTCCTTATGGTTGCATAAAGCATACGGAGTCTTTAACGACATGATAGCTGGCGGAAACCGTGTCGCAGAATTTCGAAAGTCTGAGCTGCTACAGTTGGATGAGCTTCTCAAGTGCGTTGCTGGAAGTCAACCTGAACCCGATTCCCCTGCTCTAGAAGCGCAGATAGAAAACCCACTACCCGAAACATCTGAGATATCACAAGGGCCCTCATTCCTTATGATGGCTCCTCAAGGAGTGGCGAATGAGATTCTACCCTCTCCTATCTCTGGTGTTCTTGACGAAGTCAACTTCGAAACTGGCTTGACTGCTGCGCAGATAATGGACATGGCGAACTCAATTGAGACTAGCGACACAGACTGGATGTCCCACACTATGATGGAGCATAGTATTTGGTGAACTTGGGTGTATTATAAGGCGTAACAAGAACGATAAATTACCAGCAAATCAACTGGACGTTGTAACGTCACGTTTAGAATTCGAAAAGATAAAAAAGTCGGCGGTCAGTAATGATGTGAGTTTGAAGCAGACGCAGGCGGCCCAAATGACGCTATCCTAATCTAGTCCCTTGGCCTCAATATCGATGGAAATCTCACACTTGTGCCTACCGAGGAATTCAACCACTCTCAAAGAAGCTATGACAGTAACTATTTCTCCATTCGCGCTCATCCACCTTTGCTGAACTGCTCCATTCGCTAACCTCGTGTATTGTGACCTAGACACAGCTTCGTCGTAATTTGAAGCTAACTGGGTCAATTTTCGCACCCAGCTTGCGTCGTCGAGTGATAGGTCCTCCAGTGGTCTACCGCCAACATTCCTAAGCACCTGAAGATAAGGACCAACCGCATCTGATAACCACCAATCTCGATCGCTGTACGGGCTGGCGAACAGGTCTCCGGATTCTTGAACGAAGCCCCATAGGAGGAAAAAACTGTCACGATTCAGATCTCGAAAGCTAGCTGCGCCGTACAAGAATTCTGATCCAGAGCCGGGTATCATAGCCGGAAAGGATTCAAGTGTGGCTTGGGACAGTTGCCCATCTACCGGTGCAAGCCTTTCGAGGAAAAAGGGACGGATGCCATGGGGATATACATATAAAGCTCGGGGTATTATATCGACGGTGTAACTGCCAGAACCAACGCTCCGTTCACGATGTAGCAGGATTTTACACCGTCTAAAATCGACAGAGTTGAAGTAAATTTGGCCTATTAATGAATAAATAAGTTCATGGGAATTATCTCTTCCACGTGGGGGTTGAGTTCTTACGTGTCTTCTCGTCCTCTGAATTCTCATCCAAAAACCACTTATACGTAGGTAGGATCGCTACACCTGAGCCGAAGCGGACGCAAACGGGCCCCATAATGTAGGGCACGTGAATCAATGTCCGGGCATACGAATTCGGCCAGAGTTCTGTCTTGTGCAGAAGGAGTCCGGCGCATTTGAAATCATCACTTTCATCACTGCAGCTAAGGACAGCAATAAAATAGTCCCGAGGCCCATCGTCCTCCGGTCCAACTCTACACTTTGCCAAGTAGACATCGAGTTCAAGACCAACACTGGTTTTAGACATGATGAATTTCTCGGCAATTCGAGGGACGGGGCGAAAACAACCGCTGTCTTCGAAGGCGGACGGATCTGATGCAAACACGCCTTCTCCATACATATCCCGCCAACACAGCAGTGTTTGGTCATGGGTTGCAGCTGCAATATGTTCCTGGAGTCTATAAAACGCACGTGTACCCTCCCCATAGAGCAACGGCATATTAACATCAAAGATACCAAGGAGGCAGTAGGCAGTGTCCTCAGTGCGGGTAGTCATACGATTTGAGGCCCATGACATCTTTTTGGATGTGCTGCAGAAGTCAAGAGCTTCCTTGATATCTATCACCCTGCCTCCAGGACCCTGTCTTGAAAGAACAAATTTGTCGATCAAGGTAATATCTGCGATGTCCTTTGCGAGCTGTTCACGTGTTCCAAATTTGGTCCAAGTTGCATCGTAGAAGTTGACATCCTGAGGAGCAATGAGTTCCTGCAGGGTCCAACCACGTCTGAACCATCGTGACGCAGCAAAACCATTCTCAACCCCGTCTCCAGGAATTCTCCTTGAGGCGTTCTGAGAACCACCCGCCGAGTCATAGACGTAGTCTGCAATGAATGCATAGCACACGGTAGAGTCGCGGTACCAGTTGAACATAGAGTTGATGGCCTCTGACAGCTCAGCGCTGCTGGATTTGTCAATGCAGCATGTATCGATCCAAATGTACCCAAGGTTATCTTCGCGAGCAATCCTAGCGCTTTCTTGAATCTTGCGGAGAGCCGATTTTGGGCCAGCCAGAAGGTGGCTCAGACCCCGCTCGACATCCTCGAAAGTGATCTCCTCGTTTTCCCACGTATGAGACAGTATCGCATATGGTGGCTTATCTTCAGACATAAAAAGCTCCAACTGGAGAGTGTCGGTGTTGAGAAGGCGCATTTTTGTTGTGTGGAGATGCGCTACATAAGTATAAAGCTGGAGGTTTTGAATGCAGAGTGTGAGGGTCGGCGTTTGGCGATTGCTTGCGCGCTTTCCAGATCTCACTCACCTGGTTCAGCTACACGCCATGCCCCACAGGGTCTATTCAGCTCATCATATCTCTTTTTCAGAGTACACTGCCTGCCATCAGTGCTGCGCCAAAAAAAAAAAAATTTAAACCACGCCATCTCCATCAACCAGATTGCCTCGTTTGTAAACCCTTGCACACGCCACGCAACCCAGAAATCCCATGGTCTGACTTGTTCGAAGATGCCCTCTCTCGTTACAGCGGCATCGCTACTGTGGTCTTCGATCTGTATCTTCTCATCTCTAATGTCGATACGGCAGCCCGCACGCTCAATAATGCAGAATGAAGCAGATTTGCACCACTCGAACGCCGAAGGTGCCGCTTCTGATCTGAAACTTGTGAGGAAGCTGTGGAATGCGGCTCAGCGTAACATCGCGATGAATATCTTTAGTGGTAAAGATTCCGTAGTCCGAACTAAGCTGCTTCTACAATAATAAGATGAGATACACCAGCAGAGCAGTTATAATTTCTGTCGTGTATGCCCTTGTAAAGTCCTCCCAAAACAGTGATATTCCTTATTCTTGGAGCTAGATTACAAGATTATAGGCGGTTTGGGATAAATCTATTCATGCTCTAGTAATTAATCTACTTCTAAACTTTGGTTTTGGACTATTATAACGGCTTAGTGGTTCCTTTCCAAGAAGCCGATCATAGCTTTGACTCTTGCAGTGGCTTGACGTCGCGAAGTTCTTGAGATTCCCCAAGCCTCCAACTAACTTCATTCCCCCAATTACCAGTACCCTTGTTGTTGGAAGGCTCCTTCCAACGCCATCGAGGCTCAGCCTGCTGGCTCTTTGGGGCCTGGAGCAGATTCTTAACCCAACTTCCAACGATTGGAAACATCTTAAAGCCATGGCCGGAATCGCCTGAAAGTATCAGCACAGAAGACAAAGTATGCGGGACATAGTCGATGATGAAGTCCGAATCTCGTGTGTCAGCAAACCAGCAAAGCGACTTCTTGACCAGTGGGCGGTCTGCGAGAGCCGGAAGGGTCTGTCGAAGTAGTTCCCGGATCTTAAGCTCATCGTAGTGAGGCATGAATCCGCTCTCCGCCAACGAATCTGGTGCATGAGAGACACCACTAGTTAGGTCCGTATTTATATAGCCACCTCCCATTGGGCACAGCTTCAGAAGGTTGGTCTGTGGATCTGGCTCAAAGAAGAAGCCAAGGTCTCTTGCATAGGTTACGGGAATTCCACGTAGGGCGGAAGTTTCATCGTTGGTGAGATGAACATGGGCTACAGACCAGGACTTGGCTACCAGCTGCTTGCCAGCTTCTGGAATAAGTCTCGTGGCTGCTGCCCCGGCGGCAATGATCACCAGCTTGGCTGGATGAAAGCGCCCTCCTCTCGTCTTGACCCCCACGCCTTTCCTGCCATTGGGTGTATTCTCATAAACAACTTCGGCTACCGAACCTTGATCGCCGAGGAAGAACCTCACCCCCTGAGCTATGCACGCCTTGTAGACTGCACGCAGCGCATTTCCAGAATGGGCATAGCCATCGAATCGATTCAGGTAGCCTTTCCAACCAGCGAGGGCTGATTCTTTGTACTGCCAGTACAAATCCCGAACATCTTCTTCGCTGTCGATAGAGACGACATATTTCCGAAGATCCGGGTGTCTTTCGGCGGAGGCTCGAAACCGTTCAAGTGTGTCGGAAGCCTCGACTGGTGCTGCTCCTGAAACGCAATGTAGGAACCCTGTTTGGTGGAAAAAAGGTGCGAAGAGAGGAGCTTGCCAGGCCGAGATAGCTTTCTACATTCGCAAATCAGCACCACTTGATACGACTTGTCCAACGATTGATGGAATGAGCGCTGCAGGGTTGCCCTTACAAGTGTCAGGTCCGTGTAAAATGGATCCTCATACTCAGCACGGACGATTTTGTTGATATCGTTGGCAGCTGAAAACCTGGGAGGAATCTGGTTGTCTTTCTCAAAGACTGCAATGTTGGTGTACCCAGCTTTGGAGAGATGGAGAACGGTTGAAAGGCCGAAGGCGCCTGCGCCAACGACAAGTATTGGATCGGATTTCGAGACAGCCATAATGATAAGGCAAAGAACGACTCGAGATCAAGTTACTCGCTAGGGATATCCCTCTTCCCCTAAGCCGCGGAGGATGATCTATATGTTCAACCCCCTACGATGTAGTATAACCCTAGTAGTCGGAGAGTACTGACAAGGATGGTCGACCCTCCAGTTCTAAGAGCCTAGGCCCTTGTTGCTGTCGCTTGCGCTAACCGCCAATTTGCTGACATCGGACACTGATTCCGACGGGCCAGTCTCGGATTCTCGGATGTCACCCGGCACCTACCACGCTAGCGTATCCACAAATGTGGCTCTCCTGTCAAAAATTATCGCCGGGGCCAACAATGAGCGGGTTTGGCATCAGACGAAGCAAAAAGGTGAGGATAATAGCAGCCCAAAAAACATACAACAGCGGGGATTCGCTGGTCGTCACCGACCCAACTACTAATCCGCCCCTTACCAGCTTATCTATGGGAGAGCGGACGGGATCCCGAGTTTTCTAGTAGGTATGGTCGTATGTACTGGGAGGGGAAGCTAGAGAGGCTATAACCCGCAGCTTGTGTCTACTACGAGATAAATTGCATCTGCAACTTGTCGCCGACACAAGTCACCGTAAAACGTCCCCTATTCTACGTCAAGTAGGTGTTATTACTAGTGTATATTTTTGGCATGGCTGGCTAGATTATTCCTGCCACTTCACACCGCAGTGCTTCACCAACCGTAATGCGTCGCAAGGTCAGGCATGTTGCTATGCCAAGTCAAATGTGACATTCAGATTCAAGGTTTAGAAGGAAATGCCATCAGACTGTTCCTTTAACACGTAGATCAGGCACAGCATACTAAAGTCAAAGGAGTCATATTACGCTATAGACTACCTGCGTCATCGCTGATAACTAAATATCTAGCACCGCGGCCTGACAACCGCTTCCGATGCAGCCAACTGCTGTTACCAGCTATCAGGATCGGTAAATCCACCGAATAGTCGTCTCATGAGCTCGGCTGGTAACGAAGTCTGCCTTCAATCTCACCACACCAACTCGTTGCCGATGGTCTAATTTAGCTTCCACCTTGCAGGGACCATTTTACTAAACTGCGGCAGGTTTCTGGGGGTTAGCGCTTCCGCCCAAGGTAACAAAAGATAGAGCTTTGCCTTTAGAAATCCTATCCAGGCCAGATGCCAGTCGCCACCTTAAACCGAGGACCAGAAGAGTGGCTATCTTATTCCGAAGACGGGGGAGGATGTGAGACCCTGGACCGTGCGCAAGTCAAATGCGCCGTCCGATTGATGGAGACTGGGGCTGTAGATAACCAACCTGTCCATGTCAGTTCCAGCCCATTTAGTCACCGTATTAGTGTGGCAGTGAGGTTCAAATCAATTCGTGTACCAGGTACTATGGTAGTACGGCTTACGAAATGACGTCGCAACGGGTTGTGACCCGGTCCAAGTAACAACAGCCGACTTCCTCGAGTCAGGAAGCTGACGAGGGGCAAGATACCGATCGCTAGGGAGCCCTGCACCCCAGATAACAAATATTCGAGCCCTTTCTTCCCCAGGTTTAATTATGATATAAACCTCTTGGGTTTCCCGCTTCCTTTTCTCACTTAGGATCTCAGAAATACGCTCCTACTTTTACACAACTTTGAGACCCCAATTACAACATGGAATCTGGTGATGAGAAAATAGCCAGCTCCATGGGGCCAAAAACGGACCGCCAGGAAACACATACTGGCAGTGTGCACTCCGGTGTTCTCTGCGAAAACACTGACCAGCTCCAACGGCATCTTGGAAATCGTCAGATTCAGCTAATCGCCATTGGTGGTTCTATCGGAACCGCCACTTTCGTTAGCATTGGAACTGGTCTGGCTAAAGGCGGGCCCGGGAGCCTTCTGCTCGCCTACACGCTTTACTCGTGCGTGCTTGGTCTTGTCAACAACTGCATGGCCGAGATGGCTGTTTTCATGCCTGTCACTGGAGCTTTTATCCGAATGGCGGGTAGATGGGTCGACGAGTCCTTCGGGTTCTTGGCCGGTTGGAACTTCTTTATTTACGAGGCTGTTCTGATACCTTTTGAGATCTCTGCACTCAACCTCGTCTTGACATTCTGGCGAGATGATATACCCGTCGCAGCTGTGGTGGCAGGCTGCATCGTTCTTTACTTGTGAGCTCAATCATCCAACCCCCTCTACTATCGATCTCAAGGCTCATGCAAACATCATCAGTTTAATCAACGTTGTTGCCGTCAAATGGTACGGTGAAGCCGAGTTCTGGCTCGCGAGTGGTAAAATCGTTCTAATACTGATTGTCTTCTCCTTCACCTTTGTCACTATGGTTGGTGGCAATCCGAAGCATGACGCATATGGATTCCGATACTGGAACAAACCGGGAGCCTTCGCCGAGAATCTCACGACTGGCAACTTGGGACGTTTTGAAGGATTCTTAGGGGCCCTATGGAGCGCTGCATTTACCGTTGTTGGTCCAGAATATGTGTCAATGGTGTCTGGCGAGACGAAATTGCCTCGGCGCTATCTAAAGAACGCCTTCAAGACAACTTATGCTCGGTTTGCTTTCTTCTTCGTCGGAAGCGCCCTGACGGTGGGCATCGTGATTCCTTACAACGACCCAACGTTGCTATCGATTCTTAACGGTGACTCTGGTGGCGCAGGAACCGCCTCAGCTTCCCCTTATGTCATCGCGATGAATAATTTGGGTATTGGAGTGTTACCACACGTTACCAACGCCCTGCTTGTTACCAGTATATTTTCTGCAGGCAACGCCTACACATACTGTGGCTCACGCAGCCTTTACGGATTGGCTTTGGAAGGTCAGGCCCCTGCTTTCCTCCGCAAATGTACGAAAGCAGGAGTGCCGATCTATTGCTTGGTAGTCACTATGCTGTTTCCTTGCCTAGCGTTTCTTAACGTCTCTAGTAGTGCAGCTCAAGTGCTTACCTGGTTCACAAACGTTATCACTGCGGCCCAGATCATCGATTACATCGTCATCTGTGTTACATACTTGTTCTTCTATAGAGCTTGTCATGCCCAGAATCTTGATCGAAGAACCCTACCATACTACGGGTACTTCCAGCCCTACTCGGCATGGATCGGCTTCGTCTTCTTAACCACGGTTGTTTGTGTTTATGGGTATAGCGTTTTTCTTCCAGGGAAGTGGGCCATCGACACTTTCTTCACTTACTACACGATGGTGCTAGTAGCTCCTATCTTGTATCTTGGGTGGAAGATCACGAAGAGGACCAGATTCATCAAGCCTCTCGAGGCAGACCTCGAATGGGATAGACCGATCATTGATGCATATGAAGCCGCTTTCACTGAGGATGCTCCTGGGTTCTGGACAGAGATTGTGCAGATGTTTGGTTTTAGGCGGAGGAAGCACCCGATGGAGGCTTAAGTCTAATTCTTCCCTAAGGAGGAGTTTACTATATCGAGTCTTGTGAGCTGTTAGTTTGATTACATCTTTATCTTAACTTCTAGTAGCCTTATTTCATCATCATTTGTAGTACAAATGAGTCGGAACAAACAGATCTTCATTCTACAAGCAATATACAGGATATTACCCGTGATAGCTAGTTTTACTCGGTCGCCGCTCTCTGAAATACCCCGTTAAGCTGCCGAGGATTACGAAAACGTTGACCGCCTTAGCATCTGTCTGCTAGATAGACTAATGATGTCATAAGGACTGGCCTTCCTGACTGGATACCAGCAGAGGTATCAACGAGCATTCACTAAAATTCCAGATGCCGAAGACGAAGATGAGTCGCGCAACCGCTACAGAGTTTATTTCCCCAATACCTTCTCCAAGGCCGCAATGTAGCCCATTTTTTTTGTTTTTCTTAACTTTCATACACCCCGATTGAAGGCAACCATCCCGCCTTCTCCCCCCTTATACTTAAATTTAGGCTCGAGGTAGTCCTCTGAGATGATTTGTCTCTGTGGAAAGGCAGCCAGAGCAAACGGCAAAGCCAAATAACTTGTTACAGTTATTAGTGCCATGTTCACCGGCAACAGCTTTCGGGGAGACTGTCGCAGAAATTGCGTTCTCTGGAGCCTGATGAGCGCCAACGCCGGAATAACCATGACAGGAGCACAGATTAACACCCGACTGAGTGCTGTCTCGGTCACTGCCAGGGCCGCGGCCTTCTTACTCTTCCCGAGGCTTTTTGCCTGGGCGTTCGCCGTTTCTGTCAACCCGTCCCTTCTGATCGCCGTAGTTGACACCGCAGGAAAAACATCTATTCCATTGCGTAACTCCTCTGCTCGGACGAGAAAAACATTTAGAGCACTGGCCGAGGCCACAGCTGCGAAAGGTGCCAAACGACCAAGGACCATCTTGGAATATGGTGATAATCGTTTTAGACGGGAAAGGGAGGAACTAAATCCGACGGCAACTGAACATGACACAGCAACCGCCAGTAAATAAGACCGAATGAGTTTATGGCGAGTTAGACCAGATGACTCGTTTGCGTTTGAGTAGTTGATCGCCACATTCAGACTCTGGTTTATAATTTGTCCACAAATCGTTCCAACTGTCTGTATATAGTTAATCTGAGCCCAGAAAGAGTATCACGTGCAGCAAACGTACCCCAAGGCCTGGAGAAAGCATCAAAGCAGTTACTGGCAAACTAGATATGACGAAACATGACATACGAAAAGGTAAAGGGATTGGAGAGCCAGTATCTAACCGTTCAGTCAGCTTCCGAGGCATAGGGTGTAGGCTCAAGTACTTTTCGATGCCATACCGGGATGTAATGCCGAGTCAATGATTTTTTTAGCTTGCCACATTTCAGGAGACATGTGCTTGACTTTGCCCTCACTGTATGCTGCTACCATCTGCTGCGCGTGTTCAATTCTATTCTTGCTAACCAACAGCGTTCTATGAGATAAGATATGTCAACCACCGCCTAGAAAGGTAGGCAATCGAATGTCCTTTCGCATTGCTTAGCTTACCTTGGGTCTGTGATATCCATAACATGCCGCAATCGACCCCAATACGTAGTGAGATCATACTGTGACACTGGAAGCATCTGTTCTTTGAAGTTCGGAACGGTCATGCTGATTGAAAGGAGAAAAATAAAGCATGTAAAATGATCATCCGCCAATAAGCATAACCAGAAAACAAATATACTATTCACAAATCGTGGTGTTGTTGCTACGGGATCTAATTGAAGTTGCTTGTATACAGAAAAAAGGTAGGGATGCATCGGCACTTTTGTGTGTCTGACCGTTCTCAACAAGGGCACCGGGGAAGCAACCGAGGTTCAGACCAAGTGCCACTTTATAATGTCCATAAACTTGGCTTCTATTCCTCGGAAGAATTGCCTGAGTGCCTGATAGACTATTTTGGCGCCCGACCCGCAAGATGAAACTATAGCCCAGCCTTAAGCACCGTTGCTGGAGCTGGATAGCTTCCTTCGTAATATCAAATGCCCTGAAGTCTCTGATACGAGGACGCCCAGGTTGGTTCGACCACCATTCGTGCGGCTACGGAGTTACAAGCAGGTCCTAACCGAGTTCAGCAACATTACGAGGTCAGATAGCGCCTCCATGATAATATCCACTTATCCAGGCTCGGGAGGACTAACGTAGTATCGAAACACCCACTACGCAAACAGCCCGAGAGTAATGGCTTCGAAAACTAAATGGAGGCTGCATCCATCTCAGCTGCTGATCGGGTCCCTGCCGATTCATGTCATCGGGTAGTCACGGCCATGTAAGTTCTAACCCCGCATCCTCATATCACACCGGTTTCTACTTACATAGCCAAGACTAGGCCGATTGGTGGTCTCTGGAGATAGAGACCAACCATGGGAGGCCAAGTAGCCACGAAACCGCTTATCGCTGGTCGGTGACAACTCCCGACGATAGTTTCCATGCACGTCGCCATACCCCGCACGTCTCCCCGCGTGTATCAATGAACCGGATGGGCAACCGATAAGGCATCCAGGGCTATGATAATGAGGAAGGAAAAAGCTTTTGAAGAGCAGTTTTAAAGTCTCCCTTAGTGAGTTCATGATAGGCGTACTCATCGTCAAGAAGCACAGCTCTGCGTACTGAACAAGATGGCCAACTCCCTTGCCGGAAGGGTCAACTCCCCCAAGGCAATAAACGCTTCAGCTTCACGATGCGTTAGGGTCATTTTACCGACACAGAAATCTACTCACCTTCGAGGGGGTCGACGTTGCTCAACGGTCAAGACTCTCAGCAAGGAACCCTTGACCGATACACCTGTGGCGCCTCTGGCAGGGCTGCCAACCACCGTTCTCCTCAGGTCTCTTTTAGTCAACAGTATATCTTCCAAGCCATTTCTACTTACCCCGGCCCTGGCTCTTATGTCGCGGCTTTCCACGCCAGGCAGGAGCTTTTTCTTCAACCCAGACCGGAACGTACTTCTTCATTCGCTTCTAAAGCCGACCTTTTATAAACAGTTCTGCGCCGGAGAAACCGGTGCTGAGACTCGAGCTACAATGGACCACTTGCAGAAAATGGGATTCAAGGGTACAATTCTCACATACGCAAAGGAAACTGTTTTCGATCACCATACAAATACACAGCACGGACTCGGCGTCGCTACCGAAGGAGGCAAGGAGGCTCAGGAGTGTGAAAACATCACAGCCTGGAGAGAGGGAACACTAAAGACGGTCGATCTACTGCGCGAAGGCGATCAACTCGCTGTAAAGTATGCCAGCTGCTCTTTTTTTATACGGCTGAGAGTATTAACATCATCTCAGACTCACAGGAGCTGGACCCTTAGTCAACAAGGCATTGGCAGCTGGCATGCTACCTCCAAAGCAGATGATGGATGCTTTGTATGAGGTGGCTGACAGATGCAAGGATCGTAAAGCACACATCTTAGTTGATGCCGAGTCACAGCATTTCCAATGGGGCATTATGGAGGTTGGACTCGATCTGATGGACAAGTACAACCGAGACGGATACGCCATGATTTACAACACGTACCAAGCTTATCTCAAAAGTACACCAGACACACTGGCCAAGCACCTTGCGATCTCATCCAAAGAAGGGTTCACACTTGGGCTGAAGTTGGTGAGGGGAGCTTATCTCTCCTCAGATAAGAGATCCTTGATTCATGACACGAAGCAGGGAACCGACGATGCCTTCAATAGCATCGCCCAGGGTGCTTTGAGGCAAGAGATTGGTGAATTTGGAGCTACCGATGGACGTCCGTTCCCCTCCGTGAATCTGATTCTAGCAAGTCACAACAAGGATAGCGTGATGGCAGCGCATGAGCTGCACCAGCAGCGAATCAAAGCGGGTCTGCCCACTGTACCGGTTGGGTTTGCGCAGCTGCAGGGAATGTCAGACGAGGTTAGTTTTGGGTTGCTTCAACTCAAGCGAGGGGGAACCGGAGCACCAGAGGTTTATAAGTGCTCGACTTGGGGTAGTCTAGGCGAGTGTCTAGCATATCTTGTTCGACGAGCAATGGAGAATCGCGACGCAGCATCGAGAACGGTAGATGAGTTCGAGGCTTTGAAAGCAGAGACGTGGCGAAGGTTTAAGCCTGCTTTCTTCTTATCTCGCCCAGCACCATAGATAACCTTTGAACGAAATATCAAGCGGAATTTTCTATTAGCCGTTGGTAGACCTTGCTTTATTTTTCGTGATGACAATATTCCAGTTGTCTGATCCGTAACTTGAGTAGGAGCAGGTCTCCGCGAGCTCAAAGGAACACTCTTAGAGATTTCTAGGATTCTTCCAGTCTCTCAGTTTGACATTAGGAGAGGAAACTAAGAAGTTAGTCAGTACTATGGTATCGAGGATTGGATTGGGCGAGGACGTATATCTTCACCAGCCCGGCTAACATGAAGACGAAATTTGTGGGGTCACTAGAGCAGTCCCTGTGAGTTCATGATCCACTCATGCAGAGTCTCTGATGATCCGCTGGGTTGAGACGGTTGTGCCGGCTAGGCTAGCCGATATTAAGACAATGATATCAACTACTGTGGGGCACAATGCAGTTTCGTGGGGATGTGCAGCTCGTTCTTTGGATGTCCCCAGCCACTTGTCAACTGCAATCGGAAGGCTCCCGTTGTCCCGGCATCGGCCGTGTTGCCATGCGGGGCAAATATGTTGGACGACGAGCAGCAGATTCTATTCTGTACAAGGTCCCTGTTCCTCTTGTGTAAAGGCAGCATCAGCTTCTGAGCTTGTACTTGCGTAATCGGGTTCTCAACCTCAAAAAAAACTTGATTCTGACAGTACTGTCAGCGCTCTTGCTTTGCCATGGAAGAGTTTCGAGACGCTACACTCTGTATCTTGGGTTCTGGTACTTCACTCCCCAAAATACAAGTGAGGAGTGCTGATTAACAGTTACAGGAAACTTAGGAACAGCTATTCTGAAAAATTTGGTTCATTCAACAAAAGGTGAACAGGACCCGCTACCATTTTCTCGCTTCATCGCATGCGTGAGGAGCGAAAAGTCACAACGAGCGTTACAGCAGCAATTTTCGCAAATTCCCAACAAACCGTTTGTGTACAAGAGTGAGAATGTTAGAGCTGTGCAAGAATCCAACGTCATTGTGCTGGCTGCGGATCCGGCCGACATCGAGACAGTTTTGACACAACCTGGGATTCGTGAAGCGTTGCAAAACAAACTCTTGATCAGTGTCGCTGCTGGCTGGACAAGACAAAAGCTTGAGTCTACCATATATGGGAGTGAAACAAGCGCGACCAATATTGAAGGCCGGGCTTGGGTTGTGCGTACGCTTCCAAACATAGCAGCACAAGTATCTCAGTCACTCACAGCAATCGAAATTTCTGAGCCTGCTGTGCCCGAAAAGTATCTCCGGTTAACGAAATCAATATTTGAGAAGATTGGGGAGGTAGTACAAATCCCCCCGAGACTCATGAATGCGACAACCGCGGTTGGAGGATCAACACCCGCCTTCTTTGCTGTGATCTGCGATGCGCTGATTGACGCAGCTGTGGCAGTAGGAGTACCGAGAACTGCGGCACAGACAATGATCTTCCAATCCATGCGCGGCACTGCTACTCTCCTCCAGAGTGGTATACACCCCGGTGTTTTGAAAGATCAAGGCACTTCTCCTGAAGGATGCACAATTGGCGGTCTAATGGTGATGGAAGAAGGCGCCGTTCGGGGCCATGTTGGGCGCGCCCTGAGAGAAGCTGTCACGGTTGCCCGACTGATGGAAACTGTCGAGCATGTAAACGATACAAGACAGTAGACAGTTGCAAATCTTAATATACAAAATGCACAAAGTCTGTGCTATTTTTTCATTTATCACTACGTGTTAATGCACTCTCTAGGTTCCTGTCCATAATCTAGCCAGATGCCCAGCAAGCTTACGAATATTGTCACCAACTATGCTTTATGACTCTCCCAATTGCCTTTGGGAAGTTTCTATTGACTGTAGGTGAATCTTGTGGAAGAACTCTCGAGTTTCTATGTTGGAGAGACATCCGAACCCAAATGCAGGCAGAATTCGGATACACCGCACCACAGTTGCTGACAGTAAACCGCCACGATTTCGTGAAAATCTAGCAGATAGAGACGCTCTCTCATACTGGTTGTACAAGTCCAACCCCAGTAGATGTAGTGGAGTTGCCACCAGTTGAGTCAACATCGGTACTGTGAGCTGTGTGAGGACTGTTTTGGTGTGCGGGTTTATAGCGAAGCTATCAGGGACAGCAGCGGATAGCAATGGTGCCAGAGTGAAAGAGCCAAATATTGTCACCGCGTCTCGGAGGAGAAACGTAGCAGTGGCTGCTTTGGGGACCTTGGGCCGAATTAATGGGATCCTTGGCTGGTCCGTCCTTAAGACATTACCAGTTCCGAAGAAATGGGCAAATCGGAGATCCTTCCACACACCCAACGGCACATTAACCAACATTGTAGAGATGAAGGTGATAGTTCCAGCCGCGGCTATTTGAAGCTCCGTGGCTAATGACTCGGCACAGTTAGCGACTGCGTATGTTCCCGCATACAATGTCCAAACTATTCCAAAAGGTCGAGAAATTAGAAACTTCCTAGGATGGCCGAGGGCGGAGACAGCATGAGAACGAAGGCCGGAAATTAATGACTGCCCATATGAGATTCTCTCCACAATGGCCCTGTAGACTATGAGCTTCTTTCTCGAGTAACCATCAGGAGAAGATATACTGACCTGTCCATGATCGTCACTGTAGGGGCCACCAGGGTAGCTGAGATAGCTGCAGCAGCAAGGTCGCCAGCAAGCGTTCCATATAGAATATTGTATGAACGTTTGATACCGTGACCCGGGGTAATTGTCTGGGATTCCTGCTTCGCCATGATTGGGGTTGTGATGATAATGTCCTGAATGTCGTTATAGCTCACTCTACGTTATCTAATGCGAATAACGGCGGCTACATCTTCCATATTGTTGCTTGCCCTGTCCATTGCTTTTCAAGCTCCATGACGAGAATCGGCTTTTCATAGCCCAATCCCAAGTTTGGATCATGCGGACCTATCAAGTCAGCCAGTCCCCCCATAGCCATTCCTATATGACTGATCTGCAGCATCCCCTCGAGTCGCAGGGTAGGAGCCCCGTCTTTCCACTGACCGGATTCGCGTTCCCGGCTCAAACAACTATAATCCGAAACTAGCCGTAGCGTCATCAGGGTACTTCATATGTAAACCCAGATAACGAAACCACATGCACCGGGTCCTCTCCCGATGCTCATGCTGCCGATCGGACCCAGCAAATATTAGAGGTTAGCTTACCCGATTTGTGGGGTTGCGGGGTCTTACGGCGGTTCCTCCGTACCGGGCTCACACCCGTTCATCTAGCATCCCATTATGCTCTAGACCAGTGGTTGTCTCCACGCGGATTGAATCGAGAAAGTGAATAGCGAGGGCAATATCTAGCCCATATTCTGCCGCACAATGTCTTCATCTCCGAGTAACCTCAGTATCCTTCAATCAAGTCCTCAAGCCAACCCATTGACATGGCTATTACAACGGCTCTCAAGTTTGGTTTGTCGCGACCTGCGAGGATTGGCACCGGCACCTTCTCCTCTGTCACTCTGCGAACTGGTTCCCAGCTAAGGAACAAGGCGACAGCCCCGTTTCGCCTACCAGACCCAAGAAATGAGCCTAACGTAAGAAATCCCTGCTACAAGATGTTAACACCAATCTGACAATTGTATTAGCCAACTTACATCAAGGGCTCTCCCGAGCGCTTTCAGGTGGAAGAAGCTCTAAAGAAGTTGCGGGCACAGCTACCTGTTGAGAGTCGGATCTTTTACAACGGAAAGGCTCAGAAGGCGTCCAAGTCATGGGATCAGGTTCTGCCCTCAGAGCATGCCACAAAGTTCACCAACTATCCCCTGGCATCAAAGGAACAGGTATCAGCCGCCATTGAGTCTGCTTTAAAGACTAAGAAGAGCTGGGAGGAGACACCTTTTGTGGACCGAGCAGCCATTTTTCAAAAGGCGGCTGAGCTTGCGACCACCAAGTATCGTCATGAGCTCATTGCAGCTACTATGTTAGGACAGGGTAAGAACGTCTGGCAGGCCGAGATCGATGCCGCAGCTGAATTGGCCGATTTCTTCCGCCTAAACTGCAACTATGCGGCGGAGCTGCTTGAAAGACAGCCAACGCGAGGCAGCGATGGCATGTGGAGGTTGGTGACCCATAAAAGCCCAAGAAGCGAGATGAACGGCTAACACTCGAAGTACAGTCGCTTAGATTACCGCCCACTTGAGGGATTCGTGTATGCCATCTCCCCCTTCAACTTCACAGCGCTCGGCGGTAGTCTAGTTTCGGGCCCTGCCTTGATGGGTAATGTCGTTGTGTGGAAGCCCTCACAGTACAACATTTACGCAAGTGAAATTGTCTACAATATTCTTCTTGAGGCAGGGTTACCCGAGGATGTCATCCAATTCATTCCCGGTGACGCGGAGGAAATCACAGATGTCGTTCTCCAACATAGAGACTTTGCTGGTCTCAACTTTATCGGATCCTCAGATGTTTTCCGATCACTATATGGCCGCATTGGTGAAGGCATTGCGAAGAAGACGTACCGAGAGTTCCCCCGAATCGTTGGTGAGACCAGCGGTAAGAACTTCCATCTTATCCACCCCACTGCCGATATCGAAAGTGCTGTCAACCACACAATCCGCGGTGCTTTCGAGTACCAAGGCCAAAAGTGCTCAGCGACCTCTCGGGTTTATATCCCAGAGTCCCGTGCTGAGGAGTTCCTGACGGGGTTGAAGACTGGGGTCAACAAGGTGACTATTGGAAGCCCAGACAAGGATATGGGGGCGTTCATGGGCCCGGTGATCCACCGTCGGTCGTTCGACAAGATCAAGTCTATCATCGACGCCAGCAATAAAGACGCCTCGCTAAAGCTAATCACTGGTGGCACGTACGATGACTCTATTGGATTCTACGTGAATCCTACTGTTTACCAAGCCGACTCCCCTGATCATCAACTGTTCAATGAAGAGATTTTTGGTCCTGTGCTAGGTGTTTACGTTTATCCTGATGCCGAGTGGAGTTCGATCTTGTCTAAAGTTGATCAGAATGGTGGAGGCCTCGCTCTAACTGGTGCTGTGTTCGCAAAAAGCCGGGCTGCCATCCGTGAGGCCGAGGATGCCCTACGTTACTCGGCCGGTAACTTCTATATCAGTGAGTCTCTCATCCAGAGGATTTCATTTCCCTACTAACTCTTCTTCAGACTGCAAAACTACTGCAGCCTTGATTGGCCAGCAGTCCTTTGGAGGCGCTCGTGCAAGTGGCACCAACGATAAGGCCGGCAGCTCAGACATACTGCGCCGCTTCACGAGTCCTCGGCTTATCAAGGAGGAATTCTTCTCACAGCACGGATTCACATACCCCAGTAATGACTAATTTGTTCACATCTATGTTGGGACTTTTGTCGGATGTTTGGCGATGTAAATTGATGCTCTAGCTGTTTGACGGAATTCGCAACAGCGGCCAGGTTTATCCAGTAACCTAGGTCAGGAGTTGAGATTGAATGATCCAATTATTACCATATCATTTCTTGGAAAATATCATCCTTCCTAGCTACATCCAATGAGTAAGAGGGCATGACCTCATTTGATATCGTTTTGGCCGCCTTGTCTGCTGAGCAATCAAGCAAGCAAGCCCTTGAATCAGGTGCAAAGCCGTCTGAAAGTCCCTCATTTTATCATTATCAATACATAGGATGTTATCTTTTTGAAGTTCTTGTTTCATAAATTGGTCACTATCTCTCAAGACATTTTCTTATCCTTGACAGGTAATGCTTCCTATCCCGAAGCTCGTACGAGGTTATCGCTTCGCCTTGTGCAGGCAACAAATGGGTGTGAATTTTTGGAACTGTGTTTACTAAAATCGGCTGCCATCAATCTTGAAAATCAGTAATGAAACTTTTATTATTGATATCTACCTTGTCGTGGAGGATAAGACGCGCCAACTCCACATTTCTATAGAGACTATTGAAAGGATCTGCAAGATTACCCATCGGCAGTTATCTTCCTTAGGTGCACCCAAGCCCATGGACAACCTTATCTCTAAACGTAGTCGATCGAACCTGATTTGAGGCAGCCCTCCGTGTTCCTATTCCGTATTTGTAATAGGCGCATCGTGAGATCTGCCACCTTCGGAACTTTTGATGACACACGATCCCAAACGAGGACATTCCGTGACGTTAGTCTCAGACATCTAGATTTGAGTAATTTATAAAACACTGAGGGCGATCTATCATGATCTACCTAATTACGACTTCCCCCCACACCTATCTAGTCGACCCTTACGAAGTCATGATATTTGGCACACAAATTCCATTATTAATACCATCGGTGAGATATCAGTGCTTCGTCTGCCAAGGATCTCATGTAATCTTTGATTTAGGGGTAGAATAGATCTACGTCCCATCCGTACGCCCTATCTTTACCGACTCAAGTAGTATATTAAGGGGATGATATCTCATTCTGGTCCATGCTCAAGCAACACCATTTTTTATCATCGGCTTTCCTATTCACGGTTTATTCCTTGTTTCTTAACTACTCGATATTTGTTTGCCGACGAATCAGCATGCGATTTAATCTTGTCGCTCTTATTTTGGCTTTGGCCGCAAGCAATTCTATTGCAACGAATCCTCGTAAGCAAATGCCCCCATGGCTCTCTATTAGTCAATATTAACGTACCATTACTGTAGATCTTGAGGCTCGCTCCTTGATCACAGATGTGGGCTCTGTCATCTCCGAGTTAGAGAATGGACTTGGGGTCACAGAGATTGAGAATCAACTAGATGCGCTGCTTGGTAATTCTCTGACAAAGGTAGGTCATATGCCCAGAGAGTTAATCAGAAGTGCTAATCATCTCACTCATTTTGTAGCTTGAAGATGCCCTAGGTGTCACATTTGCCGAAAAGCTGCTTGGTCTCGTCGAGGATGGTGCGCCTCCCGGTGCAATTCAGGCAATTGGGGAGGGTGTTGCTATGATTCTGGAAGGTGCTGGAATCACAGCTGTGAACCAGTTCATCGATAGTACTACTGGAGGCGCAATCAGCTCTCTCGAAGACGCTCTCGGAGTGACCGATATTGAGAAGGCACTTGGGCTGGCATGATCTTGCACTCGTTCAGTCTAACATCTCTACATAGTTTTATACTTGTTATCTTCCTATCTAGCACATCTCTATTGTCATTACTTTTGGAGCTCCTATCACCTCGTCAATCAAGACCCTACGGAAAATCCTTCAAAGTTTGCTTTGATGAGTTCTGGTACGATTGTTGCTAGGGCCAAAATGGTACATCAGTGCTATACTATATGTTCTGCATATTAAAATCAATAAGCAGAAAGGTAGAATAGCACCGATATTCTTCAGTTCGCCCTCCACCACTTCATCTACCATGTGTCGTCTGATGCAGGCTGCTGTCAAACCAGATCTCACTGATGAGAGTCACAAGGTGGCAGTGGCTCGAGCTGTGGCCGAGGTTCACTACGATCTGGATGCTGACATAGGTCATTAATTTTCTTAGTAGCCGGGACCCCCGAAACCAGGTATGCTTATTGAGGGCGGAGGTGCCGTGGAATAAGCTCAGGCTCATCACAAAGGCATTCTTTGGAGACACTGTAACATAGACTAGTTGACTTCTAAGTAGCGAGGGCTGACTTCTTACCGTTGAAGTTCACGTCCTCATTCGCAGCATTCGAACCTACAGAGGTGGCATTGACGGAACTACCCTAACAAGAATGCCAGTCAAGGCATGGCATGTGTCGAGCGACGAACGAGGAGCATCACCCCGCACGTACCCCGGATTTCGGACCTGGGGATCTACCAAATCGCCCGGGGCCCCGCAAACTAATGCCAATATCCCCTAGGAAATTCTAGAATAGGATTTCAGCATCGGGGGTTCCGTCAAAGGGATCGAGGTGGCCATGTGTGCGTTAAACGTTCTCCGCACCTCCGTTACCGGTATAAAATCTTCGAGTGTTCTCTACTCTAACGCGCGGTGAATGCTAAGCTCCCTCAGGTCATCTAGGCGTCGAACCGAACGAATATTTGAGTCAAAATGAAGCTAATTCTCATAAAAGTTCCTATTCTCGCCTTCCCTCTCAACGCAATTGCTGCCTTGTGTGGCTCTCTCTGCGATTTACACACCTTGAACTGGCAACAAGAGTTCAGCTCCGCAGATGTTGACACTTCCATATGGAACTTTCGAACAGACCGCAAGGCTCTTAGTGCTCAGCTAGCGGCGAATGTCGACCAAGCCGATGACCATCTTGTCATCAACCTTAAGAAACAGCAGGTTGCGGATTACAGCTAGTTAGAGGACCCCCAGTAACCCTTAAAGTTGAATGCTAGTCGCTGAATCTTTCAAGTACTGGTGGAGGAGTGATCTCCAAGGCGAATTTTCAATACGGCTATTTTGAATCGCAGATTCAAATGAACTATGGCAAGGGCTGGCATACTTCCTTCTGGCTCATGGCTGGCAAGTTAGTGTACCGCTTCTATGCTCTGATTTACGCAGGCTAATTAGATTCCAGCGGCTCCACAACTTCCGACGTTGCAAGTCATACCCGCAGCGAGATAGACATCTTCGAGAGGGATTCAACCACAAACTCCACCATTGCTCATAATATAAACCTTTGGAAAGCAGACAATTCAAGGCAACAAAGCTATGGCTCCGGCGCACTCTCAACCTCTTACCAATTCCCAGACTGGCACGTTTTTGGAGCGCTGTGGAATGAGACAAATGTCACTTTCTACATCGATGGGAAATATTCAGCCACCCTATCCTTCCTCCCGTCAAAGTGGACTCATGACTACATGAACATTTGGATCACTTCTTTGGCCTACCAAGTCACGCCGGACGACTCGAAACTTCCGTCCAAAATTCAATCGTCATATGTTCGATACTACCAAAAAGACTACGTAAGTCATGCTTTCTTGATGTTCCCGGAGCCCAAAGAACGGACTAATTAACAGCTACCAGTACCTCACCGCTGGGAACCTATGCTTCTCCCATAGCCAAGGGAGTGTTCCTTGCCCTTCTAATCAAGGATATAAGGAGACGGGATCTTCTTGGATCACTTCATCTCTCGCCGGTTATACCGTCGGACTTGACACCAGATATAGCTGCCATGTTTCTGGGTCAAAAGCCACATGGAGCATCACCAGCGCTCCAGTTTCTGGTACTTTCGAGATCTGGGCTTGGATAATTGCCCGCAGTGATTCTGACCCTGCCGTAACGTACGATATCACAAAAAATGGGAAGAGTGTGTTGAAGACGACAGTAAATCAGACTACCGGCAGCGCTCGATGGATACTTCTTGCAAGCAATCAAGTCATTAAGAGCGGCGAGAATTGGGGGGTCACATTGACTGCATCTGGGTCAGGTTGCGCGAGAGCCGATACGGTTAAGTTCATTCGTACTGCATGAGATAACCCAGTTCAAGCATATTTGAGCGGGTATGTAACTGATACATGAGCCTATCTTATTGCCGTAAATACTACATATCGGGCTTTATTCATTGAAAGCGGAGAGACGTTTCTCGCAGCATGTCAAATTCCTTACACCATAAAACTACCCTCCAGGGTTACACTTGAGTGAGCAATCGTAGCAGTAGTTAGACTGTAGGTGAGAAGTTACCGACTCTATTAAGTTAGATTCGTAAACCAGTTCAAAGTTTCCCTTGCATCCTACTCTCTATCATATCGACGTAGGCATTCGCACAAGCTAATCCAGGCATTTTCATGCAATTATAGGCAAACCAAGACGTTCTTATATCCGCCATGAAATTCATGATTCATAATTAGTTCTATTTCTAGTGTATATTCGATGACGACAAAACATGCGAGCACATGGCGGCAGCAGACCCTACATAGACGTATCCAGGACTCCCACCTCTACCATTTACATTCCTTCCTTTCGCATGACACATTCCTAGCTCTGAACTTTTCAGCAGCTTGGTTGTTTATGTTGGAAGGATTCGAAAAAAGAAAAAAAAAGCTTGGGTCCTATCATACGGGCTTTTGCCCGTATACCACATAACTACAGCATTGTCAGCTTGTTCCTAAAGTAGTATCAGAAGACTTACATTGGCCAGTACGCGTGAATGGTCGGGTTCTTCAAATCGCGACGAACCTCAGAAAGGAATACGTCAAGCTCTTCCTTGCCCCAGCCCAGTACTCGTGTATACACAGCAGCACTCAGGCCCTCTATGCCTGAACTAATATTCTCCAGGTTCCCTGCGCCTATAGAATCAGTCATCAAGCCTGAATTCACATACGTGCCTCGTAGCAATTTCAGCCAGTTCTGGGTCGACAACTCATAGCAAGAATACGTGATGGGAAAGCATACCTAATTCTTTGAGCTTGGAATCTTTTGGCCATCGATTTTGCGGCCACTTGTAAATAATTTGGGTCACATTGGGGAATCCCTGAGCCTCCAGCTGCTCCTTGTACTTTGTTGCCCCGTCAAACGGCCGCCCAATCATCCTCGTGCCATCCAAGAGCTTGGTAATCCATTGAGGCACGGCGGAATCATCCTACATTGTCCCATCATCACTTGTTATGGGGCAAATATCTGCCAGCTCAAGCCAGCCGCCTGAGTTGAGGTTGTCGTAAGCCTGCTTGAAGAAACGAGGCCAGTCAGAAGATGACGCTGTCATCATACGACTGTAAATCAAATCAAATTTGGTGCTAAATATCCATTGTTCTTCCGGATCGTCGACTTGGAAGTTCAAGTTTGGGGTAACTAAGGTGCTCTGGATGGGGCTCAGGTCCACTCCAATAACTTGGGCTTCGGGGTGCTCATCAGCGAAGTCGAGGGTCCAGAGCCCAGTTCCTGTTCCAACATCGAGAATATTCTGTAGTTTGTGATTGTGACGACCAGCAGGAGATAGATATAGCTTGTCTTCAAAAATCATAAGAAATAGGTGATGCTGTAAATCAAGTCGCTCTTGTTCTGGTCATCATTCGGCATCACGTACTTCCCGTCTTTATAGGCGTGGTAAGTCCGCCCGTTCTCCTCGCGGTAGCGTAGGATACTGCTATTGCTCAACGCTGTAGAGCTTGCAGAATCGTCACCGAGCGAGGAGTCAGCATCATCTTCGTCAAGGTCGGCCTCGATAGGTCCCACGTCTTCGGGAATAGTAGGTTCCACCATGCGAGCGGCTGCAGGTGGAGGACTAGCCATCGTTCCTTATGTGGCCCGAAGAATGCTTCGAAGGATTGCTTGGGATACAATGTGAGGCTGGAGATGCTGTGACCCAATCGTGAGGGATATTCAGTCGATCATACCATCTCGAGCGGGGATGCTGGCTTGGTGGGGATGATGGCGAGACCTCTGGCTACAATTCCGCGCCATGCATGCAGAGCCAGCCCAGAAGCACTATTTCGGTCAGGTCCCATGCAATTCAATCCAAATCCGGACCATGCCAAGGTTTGCCTATTTCAATTCTTGGAAGATGTTGATGAATGATGAAGGCGAAAACGACTCATGACTCTATGATGAATTTTAAGTATCTATTGCGGCCAATTGTGTATGCGACAATCGACCCTCAATCACTTTCGTTTGCGCTCCAGGTGAACTCGTAGCTGAGGTGCCATGCTGTAGGAATTCGGACACGGCCCTTAACGTATATAAGATGCCTTTGTTGCGACTTCCGTCACATCGGCCAAGTAGTTTTAAATTTTCGATCAGGAAAGTGCTTGATGGTCATGTCATCTCCGGTTATATGTGCTCAGCCAGTTGCGTCGGCTACTTAGGATTGGATGGATACCATCAAATCTTTAAACTCGACATACTGGCCCGACACTACGAACTCGAAATGAATCAATGACGCTAGTATAACAAAATTGCTGACTGAACCTTGACAAGTTCTGTGCATCTTTACGCTTGACAGCCATCGAAAATTGTACCATAATAGGCAATCTGGTTGTACCGTTCAAACGACAAAGGGAGATATAAATATCACAATCTACGGATAGTAAAGTTTGTAAGAGTTTGTTAACTAATAGGAGTATGTACTATGGTGAATGCCTAGACATGCTGAACGGGAACAAATACAGTCTAGAAAATAATGTGGGCTTCCTTCCGCACCAGAAAGACGTACACTTAACGCTATAGAGATGTGGCATATGTTCCGCGTAAATTCTTCGCAGAAGTCAACGCCGATTGTACCATTTAAGGTTATGCATGGGTCTCATCAACAATAATAATGGGTTCTACGCCTGCAAACGCAATTCAATTCTCCTCACGAATTGTTCAATCCACAACGTTTTTATTCCATCGGTTAGGGGTTATACGGGTAGAGCACTACCCTACATAGTTTTCAATTCCATTGCTAGAGTTGAGAGTATTAGCTAGACGATTAATTAATGAGCTGTGGAAGATCAACTAAGGCTATTTATCCAACTGTCCACGCCTGAACACTTAGCTCCTTTTCATGCATTGCTTTGTTCACCTCTTATGGTTGATCGTGCATGGCTTATGGCACAAAGCATACATGTGGGAGCACGGGAGATTTACACTGGTTGAATTACTTACGCTACGCGGGTAAGAGCCCCAGGGTGGGGTTCACCATGACATGAGAAGGTGATCGTTGGCGCAGTCTTACGTAGTTATACGCCGAGTCAGCCAGTGGTCAACGGTAAGTAGTCCCCTCGGTTCGCAGGCTGCCGCGTATAGCACCCTAGTCACATATTCGTCTGGAAAGACGATGCGGGTATTTCCGGGAGATAGGCGGCTACCTCAGGAGAGGCATCCCGGTTCAAGCTTCGGAAGGGAAGCGCACAAAGGACCAGACCCCTACCCTCGTAGTCTCCCCTTTCGAGGAGTGAAGATTCATCAAGGGACTGATTAACTCATTCCATTCCGCCATGGGGCACCAGCCATGACCCATTACGTGGGTTGTGAACAGTATTAACGAGAAAAGAAAAAAAATTGGTCAATCCGCCTCCGGGCAAAGCGCCATGATATCCATCTTAATCACAATGATAGGTGCTTGCCAGTGTCTTGACGAAATCTCTAGCATTTCTAAGTCTACCGACTTGACATAGCAGAATCGTAACGCCAACCTAAGAGTCATCCAGACCGACTAAGAGGTAGTCTGTCTCTTCGATGGCCCTGAAAACTGGGTAGTGGTCAAAGCCGCATCCCTCGGGGCTGAGGGGCAGACTGGCGGCGCACACACTGCTACAGCGATCACCTGCAGAAGGGTATTTAAAGACTCGCACTCGCACAGCCTTACGTCGCTCTCATCGGTTTCGGGTTGCTTATGCGCGGTGGAACGGCTGCGCCAGACACACCAAATGCCCGGGTCACAACTCGACGGGATTGATACATAGTGCGTACGTAGTCTAGGTACTAGCAGTGTACTCCCACACATGCTGCGCCCCTGGATAACTTAGTACTGTCAAAAGTAAGCGGACACGTGGCTTACAGCGGGAATCTCTTCTCAGGGTCCGTCGGGGCATTTCAATTCTCAAGTGCTTGCTTGGGGGCCGTGTTGATCCAATCTCCTAATGCCCGGTACGAGGTACGAGATGCGATGCGGTCAGCCTTCCAGCCAGTGGCAATTACGAAGGGACGCGCGGACAGGGGGAAGAACTCCGGGCCCAGCTGCCTCGGCCCATTCGCTGGCTGCACTGAATGTCACTCACTGCTACGCTGGGCACGGGAACCCACTATGGCGGGAACGCGCAGCGACTCTGATAGGCTGGCTCGCTCGCTCTGGCTGGCAGGCTTGGAACACTAAGGTAAGGTACGCCGCCTTGATTCAGAGCCAGCGTGCCATTGGAATCTGCTGTAAAGGTAGGATGACATCAGCGTAACGTACTAATGACCCGAAAATGAGATTCGAATGAGCTTCGAATGCGCTTCGAATGCGCCTCGGATGAGCTTCGGGCGAGCTTTAAGTGACTGTTGAACAATAGGTCAACGAAGGAGATGGCCTGATATGGACAGGAGCACTCATTGAGTCACTTCGATGCAACTATATTCTCCCCTTTGCCAGTGCGCAATCGACGTTTTGAGCAGGATGTGTTGCAAGACCGAACAACGAGCGCATTTTTGCACCGAGAGGCGCCTGTCAGGCTGTCAGGCTGTCACCGACTCAGCAGGGCGTATTTCAGGGGTACCATTGATCACCTTGGATCTACTAAAGCAAAATTCGCCCCCCAATGGCCGATCAATGCGTAGGACTACGTACTTGGGAGGCGTCAAGCCGTGTTAACGGCTGAGATGGTACTGCATATTCTATCTAGTACAGTACCTCCCAGCTCCCCTCGCGGGAAGTGTTGGGTCCGGGCCCCTGACGAATCGATGGATCAGGTGAACATGTACGGAGTATTCAGGGAAGAAAACACAGGGCCAACCAAGCTTGTGGACTGCAAGATATGAAGCACACGTACGACGTCAGCCCTCATCGCTGGGATCGTTCCACTTCTGGTAGGGACTCTGTCCCAGCTCGAGCCCCTCCCCCCAAAAAGCTGTTTATTAGCTACCTTCCATGCCGGGAAACATCAAAGCTTATCTACCCCTGACCTCATGCGCGTATGGCCTCTCCTTTTACGTTTGTGGGCCACTCTGGGCCAATACGCGCATCCCAGGTAGGGTTCGAGATCCAGATTTGCAGCGTGGGGTACAGAGCCAGTCGCCTCCCCAGCCCGGTTTTGTATCAATAAATGACTGCGCCTAGGGTCCCCTAGAGCCCCGCTAACGCCTGCTAAACGGTTTGGGGCCAAGGGTCCTGCAAGATCCCCCCGGGCGGACACGGACAGTCGACAGGCTAATCCCCTTCTGCAAATTAACTGCGGCCAAAGCTCCGTTGGACATTCTAGATCTACTGCGCCACGACGACCACGAAACACGCGGAGCAGGGCGCCAGCAGCGTCTCAAAGGCCGATTCTGCAAAATTCTGAAAGGGGGAGAGGGGGCAAGAGGGGAGATTGCGCCAATCACCGCGAAACTGCTTCGCCCGCCAAGGTGGAGATGAAGAGATTTTTCGGTTTCACAGCCAATACGGCCAGTATAGCGGCATAGGAGCCAGAGTGAGTGAGCCTGCGCGCATTCGTTTGCGCATCCAGGCCGTCCCAGCAGCTGCCAGTCGGCGACTCATGCCCTGGCACGCCTGGCAATGCCTGGGCTGGCTGGCTGGCACCGCTTGGCCTTCCCCGTACGGACGATGCGCGGTGATCCATGATCCGTTGGACTAGCACCAAGTAACTTCCTTGACCTACCTTAGCTCTCGTGCAATGTCGTCTCCTCCGTCCGCTCGCTTTCCAGGTTCCTTTCTCAGCCCACTTGCGCTTTAATACGAAAAATCCCTTGATTCTCTCTTTCTTCGTCCGTAGCTTGCTGTGGTTCTTCTTCTTCTTCCCCGCAGAGCCCATCTCGTTCCTCCCCAAACGAGCATTTCTCCCAACCTCACTGCCAGGCTCCCTCAGCACCCTTTTTTCTCTTCTCGCACCTGGTAATCAAACCTCGCTCCGAATCGTGTCGACCGTCCCGCTCTCGTCGACATCCCCGAAATCGAAACCGACCATCGCAATGGATCGCGACAGCATCTTGGACCCGCAGGCGGTGGAGGGCATGATTGCGGAGGGGCACACCATTGTCATTTTCGAAGACCTCATTCTGCGCCTCGACTGTTGGTTGGACAAACACCCCGGTGGACGACTGGCGATCCTGCACATGGTGGGAAGAGACGCGACCGATGAAATGAAGGTGTATGTAGAGTCCAATTCACACTCAAAGCCCGTTTCCCTTGGAGTCGTGGTTTTTTACCCTCCCATCCCAAACACCCCCCAAAACCTTACCCAGCGGGTCGGAACGGCGGTTGGCATGTTGGCACGCAGGGTCTGCGGGACCAGTGAAGCTTAATCCCAACGGATTGGATGGCAATAGCTCTCGCCCTGTGGTTCAGCCCGTTGATGTCATACTCGCATCAAACACACTTCTTTGATCAGATCGCTAAGCAAAATCTGGTATAGGTACCATTCGGACGCCTCCCTCAAGTCGATGAGGGCCTATCGGATAGGCCGGAAGCAGGCAGGCCCTTGGTTCAACAGGACACCACCAATAAGAGGCGGCATCTTTCACAAACAGGCAACACCATCTGCCGATGCGGGGTTCAACTCGGACACCGACGGCGATGCTGTCGACGATAGCAGTAGCCAATTCTCCTCCGAGTGCAGTTGTGTGGAGTCGATTCACACCAGCAGCGAGGCATGCATTCGCAGGAGATCCCCCGTCCCCAAGGTCGCAGACCCAGGTCTAGGCCTTCCTGCTGTGGTTCCCGCCGCCAAGGGACGACACCTCGACGAGGAAGCGCTGAAGGACATTTACGGTGTTGTGTCGAGGGCCCAGTTCACCGATCAGAGCATGCAACAGATGGCCGACCTTGATGCGCAGAGCTACCCATCCCTGGATCCGGCAGTGCAGGAGGATATTGTCAACAAGTACCGCGCCCTACATCAGACCATCCGGGACCAGGGTCTCTATGACTGTCCGTACCTGGATTATGGCAAGGAACTGGCCCGGTATCTGGCCCTTTTTGCCGGATTTGTATACTTTCTCAGATGCGGCTGGTACATGACCTCAGCCGTGTTCTTGGGGTTATTTTGGGTGCGTTTGTCTAATCCCCTTGTCCTCCCCACCACCACTAATTGTTGAAGCATCAAATCATGTTCACCGCACACGATGGAGGTCATCTCGCCATCACGTCGCGCTTCGCCGTGGACACCCTCATTGCCATGTTTGTCGCCGACTTTTGTTGCGGATTGTCTATCGGATGGTGGAAGAGCAGCCACAACGTTCATCACCTAGTGACCAACCAGCCGGTAAGTCCTCTTGCAACCTGTTCATCGGAACTTGATCCGCTAACTCGTTCTACAGGAACACGACCCCGATATTCAGAACGTTCCCCTCTTCGCAACATGCCCCTCCTTCTTCAAGTCGCTCCACTCCACCTACTATGACTTCACCTTCGTGTGGGACGCCGTGGCCGATTTCATGGTTCCGTACCAAAAGTACACCTATTATCCCATCATGGGCATCGCTCGCTTCAACCTATACCTCCTCTCTTGGCTCCATGTTCTGTCTTCCAAATCCTCGTCGCTCGGCAACAGCAAGGCCTGGTGGATCCGTCCCACTGAGATTGGTTTCATGTGCTGCTACTGGTTCCTCTTTGGATACTGCCTACTATGGCGAACATTGCCGACCTGGACCATTCGGGTGGCTTTCGTTCTCGTGTCGCACGTTGTCACCATGCCGCTGCACGTTCAAATCACCTTGTCTCATTGGGGCATGTCCACATCAGACCTTGGCGAGTCCGAGTCGTTCCCCCAACGTCAGCTACGTACCACCATGGATGTGGACTGCCCTGCATGGCTCGATTGGATCCATGGTGGTCTACAGTTTCAGGCGGTTCATCATCTGTTCCCGCGAGTACCGCGACACAATCTTCGCAAAGCGCAGTTCCTGGTCAGGGAATTCTGCCGTGACACTGGGGTCCCTTACTCAATTCTAAATTTTGTTGACGGTAACCGGAAGGTCCTCGGCCGACTACAGGACGTCGGCGATCAGGTTAGGATCCTGGTCAACTGTCAAAGATATATGGCAGAAACGGGGGAAAGTGGTTTGCATTAAGGCGAGGCGTTGGTTTTTTCTTTTGTAAGAATACGCATTGAGAAAATGCCGGTTGGGTCCTTTCCTAGAGAGCGTCATTAGTTTGCTTCATGTTTCATATCAGTCCAATAAAGTATAGACTCAGAACACGAATAATGAGTATGCTACATCGTGCTTATATCCTAAAACCTAATTAAGAACAGACTGATTGTGTGACCATGTTGACGTTTGCCCAACTTAGTGCAATCCCACGAGTATAGTTTATACCCGCGTCCCCCAAATCCGGGGGCGAGTGGTTCTTGCCCATGACAAGATAAGGATATGTCTAACGGCCAATTTCTTACTTTATTGTTGCAGCAGGGCCCGCGAATGTTTTATCCTTTCGAGCTCATGTTGATATTGTGCGTAAGTGATGCGGACAGAAAGCAGTAGGTGTAGGGTAGCAGAACTGCCATTCTAGGTTGCAGCGCTGAAGCACAGAAGTGGCGGGGTGATTTTCTGACCTCGGAGCAATTTTTCCCATAACACGAAACGCGACCAAAGCATCAGCATCCTTCCTGAGATTCTTACGACTCTAACGTTTGTCGGATACGCTATTGAACACTTCGCTATTGATTCAAGCATACCTTGGTAGCATCCCGAAAATATTTCTCCGTTAGCCTTCTAAAACTATCATTCGCGAACATCGAGCGCGTCAACCTCGTCAGCCATTGACCGCAATCACCTTCGCCAGCTGGGCAGCTTCTCGCGACGATCCTCCCCCGATCGTGTGTTGCCTCTAATATCTTAACCAGCCGTGCTGTTAACTCAGTAAAGCGGTTACGGTGCTCCAATAGCGAGTCTCGAAACATGGACCTGTCTGTTGCCCGCCCCTCTTCAATCCCCTCCGCGATTTCGAACCCTCGAACTAATCACCAGAGCTTCTCACATTCTAGCAACATCTCCTCTCATTAACACTTTCGATTCGCTCCTCATACTCGTACGGTCAACGCCGATTGTCCCCTCACCCAGCACCAACGATGTTCCTACACTCGTCGAAACTCAGATAGAATTCTTCACCAAGTGGCGAGTTGGGTACGCACAGTCCTTATGAACTGCTTGAACTGGTGCTCGTGTTGCTGTGGTGGAGTTGAGGAGTATTATGATGAAAGTATCCTGGATACGACTTGGCCTGATGCCCGACTGAAGCTATGGTAATTAGATACCTGATATTCGAGCTTTGCCGGACCTGCCCCCGAGGACCTCCATTTGACGAAGCGACGCTCTCCCCTGATGCTCCCCACGATCTTCTCGAAGTAGCCCACTATGCACTTTACTTATATGCTCCTCTCCAAAGGTTGAGCAACTGCACAAACCTATGATTCTGCCACAGCGCTCTATCATCCCGAAGATCCACGCAAGAGCTGGGTAGCCTGCCGTGCGACGGAAATTACAAACTCACTCACTGAAGCTATGTTCGCCTCTGCTCACGAGCCTTGGTAGACAAGAAAATAGCATTGAGTGAATGATGCACTGCATGTTGAGAACCTACTCAGTGATAAGTCAGCATTAGGAGTAGGACCTGAGTGCTGGCTTATCCCTAACTTGATGAAGTAGCAATGGACTACGACCGCAGATTAGAATAGATACCGGCATTTTACATATTTGGCTTGGGAAGTAGGAGAATAGAACAGTTTATGTTTTCTACTAGTTTTGCCCCAAATACAATAAAAGCATCGAGCGAATGTTGGTGGGCCTGTATTACGAGACAAAGTGTAGCTTGTTGTCAACACTCCCTAAACCCATATGCTCCAGTTAGGATCAATAATGAGCGGCTTCTGTGTGTTATCGTCTGGCAGGGTCGGTTGGCCTAGATCTGTTCCAAAAACAAGGAATCCTTGCGGCCCTTCTGACTCTAAAATATAGCCAAGCTCACACTTGGTGAAGCTAACCCTTGGTTGCCTATCGTAGAAAGTGTCGAATTGGTCCCGAACCGCATCTCGGAGACTCTGGACATCACCTAAAGGGTGAAGACTTTGCCAGGGGTTCACGCATGTGTCCTCCTTGCACGATTTGAGGACCATCATCAAGGAGTCTAAACGGCTAATCACAGAACTGAGGTCGCGACCCAACAACATAGCATTAGGTCCAACATGATCCTCATTTGGTGAAAGCAGGTTTCTTATCTGGCCTGGGTCCTTCTGCAAATCTCTTAGCGGATGCTCTTACACGATTACTAAATTGAAGTTACCTTCAAGTCATAAAGTTCGGTCTCATTTGTACACCAGACAGAATAGTACAAACTATACTCTTCTCCTTCAATGCGCAGGCCCTTGTAAGTGTTGTTCATGTACGCATTTCCTGTTCCGTTGATGAATTGATACTTTCCTGCGTACCCGTACCGGCCCTCGGGAACACCCAGTCCCCAAAACTCAATTGCGACGTGCTCAGACCGACTATTCAATTGCCCATCTAGTGGTATTGGAGCCCCGTCAAACTTCCGGTCGCTGATTGAATTTCCAGCAAGTTTCATGATAGTCGGCGCGAGATCGGTGTGGGAGGTCGGGATACGGAGAGTAGTTCCGACTGGAAATCCAGGACCACGAACAATGAGGGGCACGTTGATGTCTGTCTCGAATCCGCATTCTTTGCCTGGGTGCATACGGTGCTGACCAATGTGGTATCCGTTGTCTGAAGTGTAGAATATATAAGTGTTGTCAAGGGTCCTGGCCTCTTCGAGGCGGACAACAATCTTCTGTACCATCTCGTCAACAGCTTGCAAAGCGCGGAGACGACATCTCTGGTATTCGTCGTTGTACTCAATAACTGTCTCGTTCAGTCGTTCTAATTTGGCAACCCAGCTTACACCACTTGAATGTTCCGGGTTAAAGTTTTCCGTTCTGGGGATTCGGTAGTCCTTAAAGAGATGCTTGTGGCGCTCAGCTACCTTAGGTGGCCCGGCAGCCATCTTTGGGTATAAAGTAACATCGGCATGGGGTGCCACCGGTGCAATGGTAAGGAAGAATGGCTTGTCCGGGTCGCTCAAGGCGTCTTCCAAGAAACCATAGGCGCTCTGGGCGGTGAGATCTGGGGAATACTGGCCGGCAAAGTTGACAGGAGGTTTACCGTTCCTGATTGTTGTCGCATTGAGGTATTGATAAGTGAAAGGGTCGAGAAGAAACTCGGAACCCGTGTATCCGCTGACTGGAGGAGAGTCATAATTATCAACTGTATGTGCATTGAACAATTTACCGGCATAGTATGTGTTATAACCAGATTGCTGCATCCATAATGCCAGGTGATTTTCGTTGTAACCATTAGCAACGAACTTAGGGTATCCGCCTGTACAAGTTATTAAAGTCCTTGCATCACAAGGCTGCTTGCCACGTACTACGTACCATACGGCGGAGTGACATCTGTTACGTTGGTGTTATGAGCCATTTGGCCAGTCCAGAGATTGACCCTGCTTGGACAACATATCGCGAATAGAAAGCAGTGGTTAGAACCGTATTGAATCGGACTTTGGGCTAGCTGCTCGCCTGTGCAGTAATGGCGCTCAAACTTTGTCCCTTCATTTACAAGATATTCTTGCACAAATGGCATGTATTCAAGTGAGTTCATGTGCGTATCTTGATCGTCCGTTAGTATAAACACAATATTGGGACGCTCCCCCTCATGCTGGACGCCATTGGCTAACTCGAGGAGCCAGAAAGTCACAAACGTAGGCCAGAAGCGCATCGTGAATCAAGATTGCAGGCCTTGTCTTGGAGACACACCCCTCTTTACAGTCTGGGCTTCCTATTATTATTTAAACACGACTCGACGCATAGCTTGCCTCATGGGAGCGAACTCTTCATAATGAAAGCTTTCCCCTTTGCCCCTACTGCAATTAGGGAAAGGATGGAGTGGAACACCATGCAATGTCGTACTAGCGCGGCGCTAAAACGGGGATCAGCACTGGAAGCAGGCTTCTTGCGGGGTAAACCCTACTATCGGACAATGTTCTCCAGGTCGGGCGTCCATGGGCTTGGGGTTTGAGACCACGAGGCGCGCATATTGCAGTTTCAAAGAGCTGGAAGTGATCGAGGACTAGATTACTCCTCGTGGGAGTTAATTTGGCTCAACGCGGCCAGGCTCGAACCTAGGTAAAGCAACGGAGGGCCAGGATATAGCCAACATGAGTAAACGAACACAGTCATCGCGAAGAGTTTCAGACATGAGCCTTGAGCAACTCTACCGAAAAAGAGCTATCGACCGTGAGAACCAAAGGAACCTGAGGTAACGTTTTCTCCATGGTCTCTGCTCCTAACCTGAGGATCAGACACAAGAAGAAAGGTAGAGTACATGAGCTAGAAGCGGAGATAGAGCAGCTGCGCGAACAGTTAGAGGCCTCTGCAAGGAGAGAACGTCGATTGCAAGGCCAAATGACTGCAACGAGAAATACAATCGACTGTATTATTGGTAACCTACAATCGATACGGATGGACGCACCCCTTCCAGACTGGACTTTGGAGGCAAGAAAAGGCGGTGCCGAATACATAAGCGGTAATCACCTAGATGCCTCCTGCCTCGGCGAAACTACATCATTATCAGCTGTGGAGGGCTCAAATTTGAGCTCTCAATTCTGGGCGAGCGGTGGCAGCGTTGTTTTCCCAATTGACAGACCAGGGACATGGGGTTCATCTGATTGTGGGTTGTTATTGTACGTCGCTTAAGCAGACGCTGACAATAGCAAGTTTCCTTGGACTTGTCAGTGCTCGCCCCGACTTATATGGGAACCGATGCTCTGCAACCCTTCATGAACAACGGAGAGGCGTTCAGAGATAACGCGATATTGCAACAACAGACGCCGCCCGAGAACGCAGAATTCGAAGACTTTAATGACTCTAGACTAGAAGCAAGTACGATCTGCGCTCGAAACCCGGTCTGGGCTACAATCCCACGATACACACCACCGGCTTGCTCGGTGGACCGGCTCATCACTGGCCTGATTGATAGCAGAAGAATGCACCACCAACTTAACCCGGACTCTAGAGAGTTTTCACACAAGAACTTTCCTAGTGTCAGCTCCCTGCTAAATCCAATGCTGGCGGAACTAGACGAGCCAGTAGCATCGACGATTGCAAAACATGTCGCGGGCGTTATAAGAGTCCACACATTGCCTGAAAAGCTAGCTGTAATCATTCATATGGCCATTGTGAACAACAGCTAACCCGGTAGTTAATGTATATAATGTGTGTCCTCATCCGTTGGCAAATTTTACCCACGGAGGAACATTATTATTCTATCCCAGAATTTGCGAGGCCCACAGCTAGCCAAATAAGTGTTCCACATCCTCCATGGGTAGGAACTATTGGATGGTAGGTTAATCGATTGAACGAGACAGAATTGGAACTAAATATCCTCTGAACTCATAGGCCCAGAGCTCGGGATCGTATAATTAGACAGATGGATTTTATGGAGTATCCCAAATTTGCCACCCTTATCACAAAAGCATTCTCTATCAATTGGTCACACAACCTTGCTGGGATAATTGAGGGTGGAGTTGGACGCGAGTTCAACCTGTCGGATATCTTCGTCACTCATATAAGAGATTTATGTAACTGGACGGTGGGAAAGGAACTTGTGGATGCATTCCCATTCTTAGAAGGAGCGGTGAATATTTGAGGAGCTAGGCGGCAGAAAGTTCTTGTCTCAATATTAATGGTCTTCTACTTTGTCTCACACCCGCGAAGAATCCCGAAATGATCGTAGTACTAGAGGTAGTGCAAATTTAGGACAGATTAACCGATCTGAATTATTTCACCTTTGTTCTTATGAAATCCGCCTCTCCTTTAAGAAGAGTGCAAAGACCAGCGAGAGAACGCAGGATAAAAGTGCTAGCCCTATGAATTACTGTTAGCTCTTGAAGATTCTGGACGTGATCTGCCACGGACGCACCGAAATTGACCCTGAATCCCCAGACATATGCGCTCACTACGGCGACCCTCAATTGGCCAGTCAATTTCGCAATGAAGGCCACATCGCTGAGTGCTCTCTCAATCAGCCTTTGAGACTTTGAGTCTGTTCCAATACTGTCCTCGGCCGCCTTCTTGAATGCAATCCTTAGTGCTGAACTGGCGGTTGTGACGCCCAGAACACTGCCAAACCCCCCGCTGAGGTAGAGACCGGCGCCAGCTATTGCAAGCTCCTCATCATTTGTCCCGGCAGTCACAGCTACGAATGTACTGGAATGAGCCATTCCAGTACCTAAGCCACCGTAAAAGATGTACAGTGATTCAAAGATACTGGTATTTCCAGTCCACCGTACACTGAGGAGGGCGTGACAGAAACCGGCAACTATGGCAGCTACAATAGTCAATATCTTGTACCGCCCCGACCTTTTGATATAAGCGCCTGTGATGAGACCACCGATACTATTTCCAACGACGGCGGGGATGAGATAGAAGCCAGCAGCTGAAGGGGATGCGTCGTTTGTAATCTGAAAATACAAAGGCACTACAAACATCATCTGGAGGAGACTGAGTGCACGATTCGTTTCAACTTTGGATGTCGCTGGCTTACAAAAGTCTGTGCAATATTCTGCAGAAATAATATGATGTAGGGAAGGACTATATCGCGACGCGTCAAGAGACCGAGAGGGAAAATGGGTTCTCTCGCCAACTTCAACTCAACATAGCAAAGTGCTAATGTCAGGATGAGAGATGCTCCTAACAAGGCTGGAATTATTGGATGACTCCACTTAAACTGGTTACCACCAATACTAAGGGGCAGCAGAAAAGTGACAATTGTGGCGCACATGAAGAGTGCTCCAAGGAAGTCTACCCTCTTGAGTCGATCAACTGCCGAGGCTTCTTCGTCACCTTTAAACAACAACTTGGGCGAGTTGAGGCGTAGTGCAACTAAAAGAATTGCAAATACGGTCAGGGGTACTTGGATGAGGAACGACCTGGCCCAGTATTAGCCATGACATTAAGGTCGAGTCAATAGTATGCTTACCATCGCCAGCCCATCACTTCTGCTAACTTACCACCGATTGGCCCGCCACAACTTCTTCCGACAGTCTGAACGATGTTCACATAACTTCTGTATGTTGCGAGCTCTCTTATTGGGACCATGTCGGCGATCAAGAACGAGACCACGCTGGACATGCCCGCTCCACCTGCACCCCCAATGACTCTGCCTACGATTAGGGTAGTCATGTTATCCGCAACACCACACACCAGGTTCCCGATTGCAAAGAGGGCATAGGATAAAAGCAGAAGGGCTTTCCGTCCAAAGATATTGCTTAATTTCCCGTACAAAGGCTGGGTTCCGCACATAGAAAGCATGCAGCCTGTTAGCAGCCACGAAGCGTTTTCAAGGCTGTCAAACTCGGAGGAAATTCGACCGTACGTGGCCAGAACTAATGATGTGTCGGCATTGGCGATGAAAACACCTGAGAAGCAATGAGTATGTGGTTGTATAAGGAAAGAAGCCAAGGACAACATGCCGATGAGAAGGATAGAAAGAACGCCAAGAAACTCCCAATGCGCGGCTTTCGAAGCCTGTGGCACCAAAATGCGGTCTTCAGATGAAAGGAGTGACGCATTTTCGAGGTTATTCGAAATTGGCACTCCTTCGACTGGTTGATTCCTGAGAAGGGAGGTTTGCTCTGTCGCCACGTTGATAACGTTGTTCGACTTCATGATGGGCCTGGGCTTGGAGAAATGTCTTCGTCACGAAAAACAAAATAGAGGAAAATCTCATTAATATCCTAAACGGGGCGCAACATGTCGCGAACTTAATACGTCGGTCTTGTTTCCCGCATTGGAATCATACTGTTGCACTGGAACAGCGCGCTTACACGACAAAGCACCATTCGGCTTTCTTCCCAAGACAGGATCTACAGCAAACATGTTGCCCACATATTGCCGTTGCCGTCAATTGGAGGGAGGTCATGGAATGCGGGGAACTGGTTGCGAAACTTTCTGCAATGTCATGCTGGCGCGAGTTTAAGGCCCTAGAGGATCGACTAACATGACACTGCAGCTGTCGTGCCAGGTCTCGTGCCTCAAGCGATTGGAACTAGGTAACTGGTTTGGGCTCTGGGGTACTGCAAAACCTTATCCGCGACACTCGCCAACAAAAAGCGCCTCATAATTGTTTCCCAAGGTTGCCGAAACGCATCCTAAATAATTCAACATTAAAGCATTGGATCCGAATGACAGAAAGGCTCCTTCGGGATATATAATGTGACGTGGATATAGCACTATCCTGGGCCAGTCTCACTGGACTTTCTTTGTTATTTGTTAACCTATACTTACGCAAACCCGCACATATTATGTCGATTGAACCTCAAAAACAAGATCCTCTGGGCATGGCGGTTAGAGTGGAGCATGACGAGAGAATTCTGGCAAGCCAACCTGATCAAGTTGAGGACGATGTTGCCCCTGAGGCGATTGGGACGGGGAACCTCCCACCCGGCTATTTTCGAAGCCCTCACTTCATAGGGACCCTCATTGGAGTCACTTTGATGAATATTTCCCTCTACGTGGGATATGTGCTGCCAGTATGTATTAGAATCGTACGGAGTTTCGGCCTAACGTATTCACAACAACAGATCAACGTTCTTTCAATAATAAATGCAGACATAGGCCCCAGCGAGAATATAATTCTAGTTCCGGTCACCAAAACACTTGGTTAAGGCGTTGCTATCATCTTAGTTGGCCGATTGGGTGATATTTTTGGACGGAGATGGTTTTTGATTGGAGGCCAGGTCCTTGGAGCCATCGGCTCCATTATTGGGGCTTTGGCAACTAACGTCAATACTCTTATGGGAAGCACAGCTTTTATTGGTAAGTTCCCAGTCGAACAAGGTAATTCTAGGACTATAATGGCTAAGTCCTGGATGAAGGTGTCAGTGGAGCGGTGCAACTTACGTTTTCATTCGTGCTCCAAGAGGTACGATAATCACTGCCCGCCTTATCCTGGAGGCCTTACTGACGTTCCTAGCTCGTTCCGAATAAGTACAGAGGCTTTATCTCATCTATACAGTTTATCTTCTCTTTTCCATTTGCCTGCTTTGGTCCGGTCATGGCTCGAGGATTCGTGACTGGCACAGCACTTGGATGGAGATGGTGTTACTGGCTGAATCTCATCACCTGTGGCCTCTCGGTTATTTTGTTCTACTTTTTCTACCATCCCCCAAACTATAGCCTCCTACATCAAGGACAACTGATGAGCCGCGAGCTAAAGAGACTTGACTACCTGGGTCTCGTCCTCTACTGCTGCGGCTTGATCATGCTGATGCTTGGGATAACCTGGGGAGGCAAGTTATACCGCTGGAACTCTGCGACTATCGTGGGACTTCTCGTTGGTGGATTTGCGACACTTGGAGTTTTCGCAGCTTGGGGTAAGTCGTCGGAGTTCCGAGATTTAGGTAATTATTGGATGGTAATTATTGGATGGTAATTATTGGATGGTAATTATTGGATGGTAATTATTGGATGGTAATTATTGGATGGTAATT
>JAMAKE010000039.1:0-47820 GCA_023628695.1 Nectriaceae sp. PG4201 | reverse complement strand
TATTGGATGCTGACAAGCGATGAAAGAAACGTGGTTTCCAATTCGGAACATCCATCCACTCATTCCCATCAAAGTCGTCAAGAACAAGGATTTTGTGGCTCTAGCAGTGACTGGGTCTGTAGCCACGATGATCTACAACAGTATGAACGTTCTCTGGCCTAACATGGTCGAGACACTCTTCACTGACGATGTGATGACGGTGGGGTGGTATTCGGTTCGTTAAAGCCCTGTAACTGAGAATGCATTGGCCTAACAGACTCTGTAGTGCGCATTGGGTGGTACCGTGGCTATCGGACAGATCTCTGCAGGTATCACGCTTCGACCGTTTGGAAAGGCTTTAAAGGCTCATTGGCAAATGAGAGCCGGCTCCGCAGGAATGTGTGCATTTGTTGCCGCCCTGGCATCTGTGCGACTCAATGATAGCCATCGAGCCATTGCTTTCTGTGCTCTGTCTGGGTTCAGCGTAGGCTATGTCGAGTTACTCGCTCTCGTCATGGTACCTTTCACAGTGAAGCCTGGCGATATCGGATTGGCTTCCGGGTTTCAGTCATCCTGCTGAGGGATCAGTGGCACGATTGCTACGGCCATCTACTCTACTGTTCTAACGAACAGAAACCTGAAGAATATTCCAACGCAAGTGAGGAAAGCAGCCCTTGGGGCAGGGTTGAACCCAACCGACGTTCCAAAAGCCATTGCGGCTGCTGAGATTGGAACCGAAGCTGCCTTTGAAAAAGTTCCCGGAATGACCCCGAGCATCAGATCTGCAATCGCTCTCGGTGTGAAAATTGCAAATACTCAAAGCTTTCGGACCATGTTCCTTGTGAGTCTTGCCTTTGGACTAACAGCTGTGACCGCCTCTTGGTTTATTGGTGACTTGGACAACCATCTTACTGGCGATGTCGCGCGAAAGCTTCAGGGCGTACGAGGAAAAAACAAGGGAAACAAGGAAGATAAGCATGGGGACGGGGACCCTTGAGTGGAAATCTGTGTCTCTAGGGTTAGTTATATTGGTGGCGAAGTCTCCTTCAAACTTTAAAGTATTTCGCGTCGCGAGGGATTGCAATCCTTGCGATCCTTGTTCCACCAGTTCGACGAGTATGAGTATGGCAGTGTTTATTAGCTACTCAAAACCTTGTGCAGTTGACTACATATGACCTTGATTAATTGTCGCAATCGTGGCAAAGTCCTTTTGCCTTCAAAACAGTGAGTGAATGGCAGTTAAACAGCTGAGCAGGCGTCGTTGATATTCTCTCCTACTAGGAAGAAATGAGGGAGGGGGTCGGCGTAGTGGCCAATTCATTTTTCGCGTGTCGGTTCTTTATTAATTGCTGACGCTCTGAACTGATGCAAGGCCGATTGGATATTCACTGACTGCTACATTATATAGTTCTGCTTGAAGCCTTGTATTATGACTGGAAAAATCACGACCGTCAATCTTTCACGGCGACAACGGACCTGACGACTGAATGGAAATGATGCTAGGTGCATCCGGGAATTACAGAATCAAGTAATGTGCCCTATATCTCGGAAAACTCTCCTACTGGATCGCCATTAAAGAAGAGGCCCCACAACTTCGCGGACTTCTCTCCCCGAAATCTCTTTACTAACCCGAGGAGCCGAAGACGGAGGCTAATCTTCTATCTTTCACAAACCCCTCTTTCTATCAGGCTACTGACTTCATAGAAATCTGTCGCTCTTTTTGAATTAGGGATGGCTTCTAGTGTTCTTCTAGGAAACAAATGGACATTTCATGATTCCATCTATTGGTCACTATTGTATTCCGGACAGAACAGCGTTGAAGATGTCGTCCAGAATCGCCCATGTGCCGAACTCCCGAAGAGAGAGCCGTGAAAAGAATGAGCCCACTCAACAGAGAGCAGCCCAATTTGTTCCAATTCACGATGGACACAATACCATCCACCTCACTACAGGCCATCTGAGCAACCCGATGGAGTTCCCTCCTCCGCCAGATAGGGGCTTAAAAGCATGGACGCAAGTCGCCATGGGTTGGATCGTAATATTTGCGACCTGGGGTTATGTTAATTCATTTGGAAGCTTCCAGGCTTACTACGCATCAGCACTACCTCAATCTCAATCTACAATATCTTGGATTGGATCAGTACAAGCGTGGTTGACATTCTTTACTGGTGCGTTTTCGGGTCGGTTGCTAGATGCCGGTTTCTTCCTACCAACATTCCTCATTGGGGCAATATTGCAATTACTGGGCATCTTTCTAATGAGCATATCCCGAAACTACTGGCACTTGATGTTAACGCAAGGCGTCCTCACTGGAATAGGCGGGGGGATCATATTCACGCCCTCTCTCGCTTTAGTCGCGACGTATTTTCAAGACCGCCGCGGCATTGCTCTGGGCGTCTTGACAACTGGGAACTCGATCGGGGGGATGATCTACCCAATCGTAGTACGACAGCTTCTCCCAGAGTTAGGATTTGCTTGGACAGCAAGGGTGCTGGGGTTTCTCAACTTGGGTGGCTTTGCTCTGGTACTCGCGTTTATGCGGCCAAGACTACCTCCTCGGAAAGCTGGACTAGTGATAGACTGGACCGCTTTTAAGGATCCCGTATACATGGCATATGTTAGCGGTCTTTTCTTCTTCGTTTGGGCTGTTTACTACACATTTTACTATGTAAGAAATTTGTTCAAAACCTCCTATACAGACGTGCTCTTTGTGCTGACCCTTTCACCAGCTCGGGTCTTTCGGAAGAGAGCGACTTGGCTTATCGTATGCTGATGCGTCGATTCTGATAACCATCGTTAATGGTGCCGGACTTCCAACTCGTATCGCCATCCCTCTCCTCGCCGACCGAGTTGGCCCACTAAACGTCATAGCACCCATTGGTCTTTGCGTGGCGGTGGTCGCGTTCTGTTGGCTAGCAGTGAAGGATGTAACTGGGATTTATGTCTTCACAGTATTCTACGGCATTATTTCTGGTGCATTTCAGTGCCTGATGCCCACAGGGATTGCGAGTATAACGAAAAGACTTGACACAGTTGGCACGAGGCTTGGGATGTGTTTTAGTATTGTATCAGTTGCAGGCTTAACGGGTCCGCCCATTGGTGGGCTGTTGCAGTCTGCGAGCGGTGGTAAGTTTATAGGCGCTCATATTTGGGCTGCATTGTCGAGCCTCTTATGTGGAGTACTACTTCTCTTGGCAAGAGTGCTTAAATCAGGGTGGAATGCAAAGGTCAAATGCTGATATTGTGAGAGGGGCGACAATCATATGACCGTCTGATTGAAAATTACACATTGATTGAGTCTCATAGGGCCTGGTATCTGGAATTAGTTGGCGACCTACAAAGTTCCTTACGGTGATATTGCGTTCTGGAGTGGATATATAGTATGCATTAGACAATAATAGCAAGGAGGGAGGTCATATTAACACTTATACAAGGAACCTTGGAAGGCATATAATCACGTTCCGCCACCGTGGTGGTCTAATATATCACTTCACCATTTCATTCATCTTTATGTAGCTTGAAAAGGTCTGGCTTTGCGTCTAGAAAGATACATCATGATGATGTGACAAACTTTCAGCTGATTGTATTCAGTGGCCCCTTGCCGCATGTAGGCACCACAAGCAACTCGACCATGTGCTTCAACGCTTGCTTGATCCAACCTCAGAGGACCTGCTCCGTCTCAATGCTCTGAAACCCCTTGTCCTCATCATTTATCCACTCCACAATGTTGGCAAGGTCATCCATCCCGATGATCTTGAACAAGCTGAATTCGAGGGGACTGAAAAAGTAGAATTGCGTCGGCGAGCCCGTCTCAAACATCGTCATGTTCCCACCCGTCCATGCCTGCATCGTGTAGAGCGGCTTTAGGTTGGTTATGTCCAAGCCTCCGCTCTGGAGAAGATTTGGTATTTCACCACCGTCACCCTAGAACTCCTCACTACCTAGCTCTTGAAAGTCGTTGGTCCACCCGACCGGTGGCTCGACCTGTCATAGCTACGGGTTAGTATGGCCGGGGTTTAGAGCTGCCTGGGTAATCATCGTACACCCCTCGCCGTAGCGACAAGAACACCATTCAACTCCTGGACCCCTGGTATGGTACTCATTGTTGTGCTATGACCAATTAGGGAGTAGTAGGTCTGGATGATGAATGGCAATGGACGAGTCGGGAGGTCGGTCCTGCGAGAGTCGATCAAGTCAGGATGAGGTACTAGTTCATCATGCGGAACTTTATGCTATGATAAAGGAAGATGGAGAGGGACGTTTGATGGCAGCAGCAGCGTGGCTTATTTATCATCGAGTTGCTGTGGAGTAAGTGCTGTGGTGGAGTGAGACATATGCGCTCACTGCCCCATTTTAGAAAGAGATATCACCTAGTTGAAAGCTGAGGTCGATGTAGATCAACCAATATTTTGCCCGAAAAGGTTTCAGTTCTGCTTTATGTTATGTCTATTCCGACAATGGATAAGCGCGGTGGTTTATGACATAGTTTCGCAGCGAAGTGAAAATCATGGGTGGCTAGATTGGTGCTCTGTGGCTTTGGGTAATTGGTTAAGGGACCATCTCGGAGCCATGCAGAATCCGTCAATCAGGCTCAATATCATATCTGTGATGTCAAGCCTGGTGGCCGCATGTCCTGTCAATATCGAAGCCCAATAATCTTGAAGCAACGTTTTGAGGATGCGAGTTTGGAGATTTAGGGAACTTGAATGCAATTTATATAGTTCCGAGTGAATCCGCTTCACTAGTCGGAGACAGCCTCCTCCTTCCTCCAATTTTCACTTGTTCCTTTATGATAATTTGGTTCACTGAAGTCTCGATTCTGGGCCATCTTATTTCAATTTTCGGGAAAAAACAAAGGAAAAGAATGGAAAAAAAGGATATGCCTATCAAGGTCTCGTGGGAAGAAAACTACGAACGTGAACGCCAACAAGCGATGCTCTGTGTATGCAACCTGTGCTCGGCGAATGGAACCGAGAAACTGAGCCATGTCTCGCCCTGCTGCAACCTAAAAGTCTGAGACCAGTCAGCGAAAGGCACCCAGGGCTCACCGACCCGCACAGATCCAAATCAATCACCGCTCGCATAAGCCTGTCGGAGCTGAAAATCAACCTTTATCCATTACTGGGCGATGATTCGGTAGACATCCTAGCATTGGTCGTTATCCCTGTAACGGACCCTCGTAGGCTGACTGATGTGGCGTTTTTTAATTGCTTCGGTCAAAAAGAGTACAGGCGTGTCAGACTCTTGGCACTGATGTAGCTAATTTAAATCTGCGAAGACCCCAATATCCTTGCGATTGTGGAAAGACGAAAACTCCCTTCATTCTGGGTGGCAGAATGCGATTATCGATCGCTGCACCTGGCCTGTTGGCCCTCGCTGTTGCCGTCCTCACAGAAGCAGCGGGATCAACTACCAGCACGCAAAAGAAGACCATCTTTCTTCCTCAACGCTCGACTGGTATTGCCTCCAATATCTACGCCTCCGTCATTACCGAGACCTCGTCTACAACAAAGTATCTTTTAGCTTGTCAAACCGACTTTAGCTCCTCGTACACTTGTGACGGAGACTTCCACGGCGTGACTCTCACTTACAGAGATACCGCTATCGATGTCTCTTTCGATGCGACTACATACGATTGCGAATATGGAAAGTCAGCCGTTTGCGAAACACGAACAGCCTCGTCAGCTCCCGATACCACTATTATACTAGACGCTCGAGAGGTGTCTTCGTGGATGACCGCCATTACCATACTCGATGCCGGGAAGAAAGCGAAATCTACAAAGTCGTCTAGCACCAAGACTGCGCAAGCTCCAGCAGAGACAACGGAAGGGCAAAACTCGGGGATTTGCAAGCGCAAGACAACACATAATTCTGATGGGGGGGACTCGGATTCAAGCGACAGCAGCAGCGGAGGGAGCTCAGGTTCCGGCAGTTCGAACGGGAAGTCCAAAAAAGGCGGGGATGGTTGTTCGGCGGGTGCCACGCTGACCTGGACTGGTGGTGCTGCGCTGTTCTTGGGGGCTGGTCTAACTCTGGTAATCCTGGGCTGAACAAGAGGGCGACCTCGTAGTAGCTGAAATGCTACCCCTGCGCAGTAATGGAAAGCTCTAGAACACGCACACAGTAGCTTACGAAGCTAGGACTATAAGCATAGGTAGCATCTTCAGGAAAGGACATGAAGAGGCGTCGCTGGAGTCTTGACATAGCTTGAGTGCATGTTAGCAGCCTGGTGGCCGACCTGGGTGCCAAACATATATGAGCTACAATCTCAGAGAAGTTAGATGCCTGCTATGCACAATAATTCAGCTCGGGCCCATCACTCACTGGGCTGAGAATTCGTAGAGCTAGAGACATGTGTTCTGGAATTTCACCACATGGTGACTCTTCAGCGTTAGCTTGGCAGTTGTGGAAACAGTATGCCCTCCTTTGATTGATCTCATTCTAAAGATATTCAACCACCTCGAGGATGAAGGTGCGAAGACCTAGGTAGGTGGACTAGTGAGTAGCGTCAAATACCATATCATCGGCCCCTTGATGTCTGTTGCCGACTCGAACGGCTACTCGTCCACCTAGCATTCGCCAAGCGTGTTGGCGATCACTGCAATTCACTTCAGGACTGTAGCAGAGAGCAGTCGGTCGACTCTACTGTTCCATGGGCAACTTCAATAGATGCACCGAGCCGCTTACGTCGATGCAAAGTAGAAGTTAAGAGACCACCCAGTCGAGTAGACAGGAATGCTGCGCCGGAGACTCTTAGAACAATTTTTCTGGCGCTCGAAAGTTGCAGAGCCAAGCGATTTCCCGCCGATCCGTGCAGCTTTAGCGACGAATACCCAGACTGTCACAGAGGCTGCACAAATATTTTAGACGTTAAGAACGTTGCGAACATTTTGCGATCCATGTGAGGATAACAAGACACCTACCAAAGTTTGCTTCAGCAACTCGGCCTGTTGTTGAGAAGCTGTGGCGTAACGGTGTTCGCTGTGGGGCAGTGTAGTAGATGCATCAGCTTTGGAACATGAATCAAGTTACATACTCTGTATGTGGAAAGTTGATCGACGAGAATGTACATGAGTATGCACTCAGGTGGGCTATAATTGAGCTAGTATGAGGGGGGGGTGATTTGAGAAACCGACATGGGTGGTCTGAATGGATCTACATGCTCTCTACAGATGTACCTGGTTGTAATAAATCCAAAATATTGTACAGTGGGAAGGAAACTGATTGATCTGATTGAATATCTTGACCTTTCCTAGTTGAGACCATTATGCAGGGGTTTTTATCAACATGGTTACTGTTCGGGCTTTACTCGCTCCGCGCTCCGCGCGGTTTGCGCATCCTCGCCTCCTCAATTAATTGCTATCAGCCCAAGTCTTCCAAAAAATACCCCGCTCTAGCTTGAAGATCCCGTCTGCCCCTTACCTTTGCTCCCCAACTATGACCAACGACCCTACGTCTGCGCCGGCTGGCAGTACCGCCGGCAAGAGCCCACCGGCTGAAACCTCGAGCCCACCTGCTGCAGTCGTGGACGCACGAATTTCTCCCGAGAGGACGCCAGCCCGAAGCTCCGGGTCAAACACTCCAGATCCTTCGGCGCCTCTGGTTGCCAGCACTATCCCAGCAGCTGAACGTGCTGATGTAAGCCAACAGCCAAGAACAGCCAACAACAGGCCACTCGTAATGCACGGACTGCAAGCTGACGCCACTTCTTTTGCTTTTCTGACAGGGCGACGACGAACACGACTCGGTATTCGGGATTGATGCGCGAGTGATCCTGGTTTAAGACGCGATTATGAATTGTTATACTGACTCGTCTGAGATGCAGTGTTAGCTCAACAGCCTCCGTGGCCTCAAGCATTCTCGAGTATCGTACTATCCAAGGACGTACGTATCACAGTGAGAAACATAATACGCAGTACTTTACACCAAATGATGATCGGCAAAGCGAATCCTTAGATATTGTGTAAGAGCTCCCATCGGGCACAAGCTGGCATTTCTGATCATGTCTTCCTTGTATTAATTGTATTAAGGCACCACTATCTCACTCTTCTTCTTGACGGTAAACTACATCTTGCCCCTCTCGGGCCAAATATCCAGGTGAGAGCATGCTCTCTAATTGATGGAAGTTTCATCTGCAGATGGCTGACGTAGGGCTTTAATTAATAGAAAGTTGTCGACATAGGCTCTGGCGACGGTATGCTACTTCATAGATCTGCGGAAATCTGTTCTAACTGCTGACATCCTGGGTTGTAGGAATATGGGCAATGTAGGAAATTCATCCAGCGACGTCGACGTTATCAATCTGCTTGAATACCGATTAACACTTTCCCTAGCGATTTCGGAGATGAGCATCCCAACGCCGAGGTGATAGGCACAGATCTATCACCGATGCAGGTACTATTCTCAGCAGATCTGGCACTACCAACCGAGTATCTGGCTAACCCCCATCGACAGCCGACCTGGGTCCCCCCTAATGTCAAGTTCGAAATCGACGATGCGACTCAACCTTGGACCTGGCCCGAAAACACATTCGATTTTGTGCATATTCGCTTCCTGAACGGCGCCATTAAGGACTGGCCGGCCCTGTTCCGCGAGGGTTACCGTTGCTGCAAGCCCGGCGGCTATATTGAGTCGGGCGAGTTTGACCCGCGGTACTACTGCGACGATGGAACCGCCAATAACGAGGAGACAATCAAGGTGTGGAATTCCATTTTCGAAGAGGGCGGCAAGAAACTCGGCCATAGCTTCACTGTGATCGAGGACGACATCCAGGAGACAGGAATTAGGGCCGCTGGGTTCCAGGATATTCATGCAGTTTCCTACAAGGTGAGGAATTAATGAACTTAACTAACGTAGATGTAATGCTAACACGGACTTGTTAGGCTCCTGTTGGCGCGTGGGCCGCCGATGAGAAGCTCGCTGAGATAGGACGTTATACCCAGCTGACGCTGGAGAATGACATGGAAGGTGAGCTGCGTCGAGAGTTACTATCCCCCAGCTTACATGCACCTATATATTAACCTGAAACTAGGCTACACTCTCTTCTTGTGGACGACTATCTTGGGATGGCCCAAAGACGAGTATCAGGTGTTCTTAATGAGTATGCGAAGGATATTGCGCAATACCAGGAACATTCACATATACTGCAAGTATAAATATGTTTATGGGCGCAAACCAGTAGATGAAGAGACAGCCTGAAGACAGTCTTTGCACGGTTGCTTATAAGATTTCCCTTTTGTTTAATGATTACTTACTTGCTCTCTTCTTTGTTTTGCTATTAGTGAAGATGAGATTATACACACAACACAATCTACTAGAAGCTACATCCTAGTCTCTTGCCTCGTTGTTGTTTGTTATTTCCAAATGTTCTTTCTAGCAGCTGATATTTGCAATGCGGCCAACGACCAGCCTCTAGAGTTCTCAGATAGTAGGAGAACGTTGATGCAGTGTGAATCCATCGTGGGCGTCATAGCTTCTGCGAATTATCAGTGCCGACATCTCCGCGCTACTCCATTGAACTTTTATATCCAGTCGTTAAGGATGTACCGAAAGCTTGAGGCCCTCATTGTATAGTTAAAAACTACTCTCAAAAGGGTTTAGATCACTATTCGTCATTCTTCACTCAAAGGCGCCAATAATGTCGCTTAATGGATGCTTTTTAGTGCAAGGTGACTGGTCTCACTAATACTTACTCTTTGATGGCCTCTTCACCCGTCACACAGCCCGCACTTATAGATTGTTTGGTTCAATCAGCTGGAACCTTAGATCATACTCAATAGTTGTCACCTTGCCTAATAAACTTATATCGTCACACAAACTTGGGCAGGGAGGATCCAAATTTCCTATACGGCGAGGAATGAATCCGGTTTAAATTGCTCTGACTCCTGGCGAGTGGCTTATCCTGGGCCTCCTTTCTTCGCTTTAGAGTCCCTGTCTATGAGGTCTAAACCGCATGGATTCTTCTATAGGGCCGGGTTGTTGGAAATGTGATGGTGATGACGGAGGTGTCCTTGGAGATCTTGTATTGATCAGCTATTTTTAAGATGAATGTGATATTTGAAAGATAACGACCCTAAGATGGTCCCAAAGCACTGATAGGCACACAGCAAAGTTATGGTGAAGTCGGCATTATTGAATGACATCTACCATGCTAACCTGTGTAATAGGGATTGTTGAACAATTAAAGCTGATCATACTTTACGGAGTACCGGATACACATATGGGCTTGGAAAATCTTACAAGATAAAATCATTGACTTGCGCTCTCCGTTTCATAATAACAAGTTCTCCAAGCACGTAAGGGAAACTAGCTACGGTAGTAGCGGCCGGACCGGTAAATGCCCCCTCAGCGAATCTCAGCAGACATACCCAAAAGAATTTTTCACGTTACTTAGCAGAGCAGTAAAACTTACGCATGCGGTAAGCTGATTGAAGCTTTGAGCAGTGCAATCCAGGATACTGGCAATAACGGCAGAGAAATTGCCAACAATTTAAACCAGCGACTCCCAAAGATATCTGACAGTCTACCAAAAAATTGCGAAAATAAAGTTGCAAAGCGTGTAAGATATAGCGACCCAGGTTATAGGTTATATTTGCTGAAGGGCCTACGAATTGGTCAGTATAGCCCACTTTCCCAAAGTTCCATAGCAGTATGCCCGTATTAACATTAATGACATATAGAACGTTGGCAGGAAGGACCCATCCAATCTAGCCACTGACGGCCGATAGACATGCAGCCTGCACGTTCAGGTATTAGAGCTATACTACATACAATGCCTGAGGTATTGGCCGCAAGAGTTTCAAGGAAAATGGGGCTTCTGTAATAATTCTTTGGTAGGTCGTCCCTAAAAGCTTCGGGCTTAGGGGAAGTATCCCATGGTTTCTCTTGTTCTCTATGAGAAGTTCCGTTGTCCGCAGAGGCAGTCTCATCGTGTATAGTAGTGGGCATAATATCGCTAGGCACCACTTCTTCAACATGGTGAGAACAATATAGAGTATGCAGGTTCGTGTAGATGGCGATGGAAATCGCAACAGCGAAACTCATGACATATCAAGCCATAGAAAGGGATCTACTGAAGTGTAGCAACTGGGAATAACTATTAAAACGTCCACTTGCATCTCCTGGATGAAATTTTGGGCGGATCTAGGTAGCTGAGCTACTAGTGATCCATCGGACTGCGTTAGTATGCCGAGGAGATCGTCACAAGATAGGGTTGATGCGGGGTAGGGTAGTGGCAATGACTCAGAGTGCCTAGTTTCTCATGAATCATGGCTAGCGTAAGACTCCATCCATATGGTGAGAACCGAGCTTAGATTTACATGAATAAGGAGTCCATTCGTATTTGTAGTCATGTGCATTGCAAAGCTAAGTTGGAAATAACAAAGGCGCAGGACTTATAACAAGCCAATGCATCTCTCTAAGTTCTAAATTGTCTTATAGTCCTTGCATCTACGGATTCCGCCCATAGAGATTGAGTCATGTACCGGAGACTGCATGTAGTCATGCCACAGATTGTCAATACTTCCCCTCCCTTGTCCTTCTCTAACAACATGTTTTAAATTGATTTGTATGTATGTACAAATTCTTTTCGCAATTGAGAAAGGGACAGCCGATGAGAGATTTTAAGTATATTATATCGCTTATTACCTACCTCATAAACCCTTCATTGCGCGAGATTCTATCCTCTATCGGATCCCTTCGAACTATATTAATTTTCAAGTTCATATTCGTGAAATTCCACATCATTCTTAATATCTTCGGATGCATATATTGATCAGATATGCCTTCACTATCGGAGAGCAAGCGTCCTATTCATATCGCTAATGCCTCTGGCGCTATTAACGATGGAATGGACCAACTTTATCATGCCTCGGGAGGTTCAGTCGATGCCATTACTGCAGACTATCTAGCTGAGTTTAACCTTGCGTGGTTAGCATTGGAGGTAGGTCAGCAGCTTACATTACTCAAAGGTTCACACGCTTATTTAGTCTTAAGATGATCGAGAACCCAGACGGGGGGTTCGAGCGCGGGTTCCTCGAGCAGCTCAACTACAAGAATGCCGCCGAATTGATTGCCCAGAAACGGATAAAGGTCGTGCATAATGGAGGAGGACTCAACCCGAAGGGTCTTGCACAGGAAACAGAGAAATTGCTCAAGGAGAAGGGTATCAACGATCTGGTGGTTGCTTGGGTTACGGGCGATAATCTAGCACCGGACATTCAATCGCTGATGGAGTCTGGCCAGGCAGATTTTGAGCATCTTGATATCGAAGGGTCCAAACTCTCGGATATCTCGCGGGAATCGCCAATCATCGCCGCAAATGCCTACATTGGGATGAAAGGCATCGTTGCGGCATTGGAAGCAGGAGCAGACATTGTCATCTGTGGCCGCTGTACCGACGATAGTCCGCTCATGGCTTTGGCTGCCTGGTGGCATGGCTGGACAGAGAATCAATACGATGCACTTGCTGGAAGCTTGATGGCTGGACATCTTACGGAATGCGGCCCTTACGTCTGTGGTGGAAACTTTTCGGGTTTCCAATCAGTACCCAACCTGCATAGAGTTGGCTTCCCAATCGCTGAAATCGCGAACGACGGTACTGCTATCATTACAAAACTCAAGGGCACCAATGGGGCAATCACAGTGGACACCGTGAAAGCGCAATTCCTCTATGAGATCCAGGGTCCGTTTTATCTCAATCCGGATGTGATTGCAAGGATAGATCAGGCGCACATTGTAGAGATCAGCCCTGATCGCATTCGGCTCTCGGGAGTCGCTGGGCTGCCACCCCCTTCCACAGCAAAGGCGGCCATATCTTTGAAAGGAGGTTACCAGGCTGAGATATGCTCATTTGCTGTTGGAATGGACATTGAGGCCAAGGTCGCACTCCAGAGAGACCAGGTCTTGCGAGAATTGAGCCCTACTGATTTCACATGTATTAGTATCGAGCCTTACGGAAGTACAACAAAAAACCCAGAGACACAAGCAGAAGCAACAGTTATGATTCGACATTTCGTTCAAACACCAAAGCTAGCCGCGATAGAAGCCTTCAAGAAAGCGCTTTTCATGAGTGGTCTTCAAGGGTATCCGGGGCTCTTCTTCCATCAGGATTGGCGGACCTTAGCTCCGAAGCCTTATCTTACATATTATCCGGCAAAGGTTCCTCAGTCAGTACTGAAAGTACAAGCACATGTGCCTGGGCAAACCCCAATTCTAGTCGATCCACCAAAACGTTTGAGTCATTTTGATAAGCAGGATTCATATGACCCCGTCAACCCGATCGATATCGCCTCTTTCGGAAAAACATGCAGGCGGCCATTTGGTTTGTTTAGTGCAAGGTTATCTACGTATGCATTTGTTAACATTATTGAGCAGGAGAGATCGCCTATATGCGTAGTGGCGACAAGGGAGGTAACGCCAATGTTGGGATATGGGTTAGAGACGAGAGTCAATGGCCGTGGCTGCAATCATTTTTGACAATTGAGAGATTCAAAAGCCTTCTAGGTAAGGAGTATAAAGGCTATAGAATTGAACGGTTTGAAGCACCAAACCTCTTTGCAGTACATTTTGTAACATATGGTATACTTCAGGCAGGGGTTTCGAGCAGCTGCCTTCTAGATGGTTTTGCAAAGAGCCATGGCGAATTTCTTCGGGCAAGAGAAGTAGATATTCCCACCAAGCTTCTGGCGATACCTAAGTAGTGAAGCAACATCTATTTGGACTTTGATTATATGTATATGAGTATCGTAATTCTTGAATACGTAAATCCGATGTGCGAAAGTTGAGGCGATAAAGTCTATACTCTGCAGGCATTGTAGACATTGGGGTAAAAAGTTGCGATTTTTGAATCTAAAGTCTAGTTACCTAGATCTCGGATATGCAGCTCAAAAACTGGGTTTATGGTGACTTGCTCCCTAGGTTTGCCACCCTCTGGGTCCAGGCTCGTCTGGGTGACCAACACTTCTGCCGGGCCGTAGGGCCAATTTACCGACAAAGCGCCAGAGTGAGCAGCAGAGAATTCTTCCTGCACCGGATAACTTCCTTGATCGTTGATCAATACTTCGCGACCTTGTGGCCTTTACTCGATTAGTTAGTTTGCAGCGGATTCAAAGGTTATCGCATTTACCATGAGAACAGGTCCATCCAGGCGGGATGTGAGACCAGTATCTGGGCCGCGGTGGGTTTCAGCCAGTGAGGTAGAAAGTCATAGTTCTCAGCTGTGGGAGCTACCCACCACTGTAGAGTTATCATTTCAGTTAAATGGTTCCTTCAGTTGAAGCTCCAAAGCCTCGACAGCCTCTCATTAATTACCAATGTGAACTGACCTTGAGAAATATATACATCTTGTACAGAACAGCGACTTGTTCTGGTAAGGCGGATGGCTGGCAAAAAGTCTGGAGGACACCCGCAATCAGGTCTCCAAGAGGATGATAGACTTGGTTTTCCGCGGCGTTTAGCAGGTTGTTGATACTCGGGTAGACCGTGGTACTTGATGGTTGGTCGGCCTCTGTCTGCTTCTGGCTTGCGGCATTACAAGATGCTATAAAATCGAAGCAGATAGCATCAAGCGAGCAGGTAGGAGGCGTGGTTTTAGGCAATATCTGATGAGGCTGCATGGCAGGGGGCTCCCAAAGAATTGCAGGCTGGAATTGTATGTCCCCAAAGGTGCCCATTGAACTTATCCAAGAATCTAGCCGTAAGATTAATGAGCTAAACTAGACAGTGAAGACGTTGATCGGCATCGTGGTCTTGGCCATTAGGGGAAGATAAATCGACACATACCGATATTTGCCAGAGGTTGTTCATAGTCTGCATGGCCAAGATAGCCATAACCAGCTCCAGTTTCCATGGGAACGCAATTACTACTGTGCCCACTCGGTACCATTCTACCATGATCGTTATTAGCGGGAAACTGGTTGAGAGTACTGATCATAGATGATACATCTAGCTAAACTTTTATGAGTAAATGCGTTTTTCTGTCTGTCCAGAAGAGAGTGGCTTACTGAATGTGATTTGCACAAATTCAATCGTGGGTTCTGGTTATCTGAACTTTTCTCTAATAGTGCGGTCTGTCGGGGTGAAAAGTTAAGCCATGGGAGGGTCGAGTTTGGGGTCAAATCATCATCTCGACGCGACCCAAAATCAACTGTTTGTGATATTGGGCATCCGTTATTTGGTGGCGACCGTGCCTTCGTTTGTGGTGGCCAGAGAATTTCTTTTAAAGCAGACTCCATAGAGTGTATACGCTGACGAAGTTCAGAATTGCTTTGGAGCAGGTCATCCCTCTCCTTTGTGATTCGTTTGAGCAGAGCAGGTTGTTGGCTTCTCAGTTCAGCAACCTGCTGTTCTAGTTGGCCGATTCTGCCTTTGGTGCGTTCTCTAAGTAACCTCTGAGCATTACGATCGATGGCACGTTTTTGCTCAAGCCGCACAGGATCAAGTTCGGTCACTAGGCGAACAGCTCTTCTAGATCGCCTGCTATTACGTTGCCGCTCTTCATTTCCAGAAGGGCGATATTCTTTGTGTCGCTGCTCGGCCATCAGCTCAGTACCGAAGCAATGGAATGCAACAGAGCGTTGAAGCAATTTGTCGTCCTCTTTCAAAATTGGGTGGAAGTAGTCGTCAAGTTTCCTTAGTTGCAATATTTAGATTAATGTGTGATTGAGAGTCCAGGAAGTGAGGGGTTGTCTTTGCTTAGATAAATCTGGCGTCAAGAAGGATATGCATTTCCGTACCTCAGGCCCCCTAAACGATTTGCTTAGGTGATTAGCGAATGGGGTGCTCTGCTTGTTTAGACTGGCGTTACCTCCAGTATAAGTTAGGGCGGTCTGAGGCACAATATACTGGCTAACTTAAAATTAGCAGACCAATACTTCGCACAGATCAGTCATTAACGAACGGTGCCCTCAGGATCAATACGAATTCGCGGTGCGGCCTGCCTCAGCCATCACTCACTAGGTGTATAGACCCCAAAGATTACGCGACCAAGGATCGACCCTCCTTGGCTGTTTATAACGCTGGATAACTTTTTGATCATCTCGGTTGACTATTATCAGACATGACACCTGGCTTTGAATATAGACTAAAGGCACTGTCATCCATCAATATAAACCCACGAGACCAGTGTATCATCATGACACTCTGTGGGGTTTGACACATTATAGTCTAAACAAACGAGCCATACGCCTTGATGTTCTGATGAGATTCATTTCCGACTAGCAACCGCTCTTGCATCCAGGATCAGCACCCAGAATGCTCTACTAGTCAACTTTAACGCATCGAGGAGATACATCCAGGGAAAGGCTCTCGGTTCCAACGACCTATTATGCGCCGTTCCTTCGATGCTCCTTACCAGTGGCTAGATGCTTTCAGTTTATAGGTAAGTCCAAGCTAAGTTACAATGCGGAGCATGAAGGATGGCAGCACGTTCCACGTCGCTAGCCGGAGGGGGAGAGCAATATGTGAGATTTGAGCAGGTCAGATCCCAAGATAAAGCGATAGATACCCTGAATAAGAGCCAAACAGGAATGGCCAAGAGAGGATTGCCAAATTGAGCCGCCACCCGCGAGTTAGACCGGTAGTTCGCCAAGCCCTACTCAGAACATGACAAGCCCATTTCCGTTGACCCCTCAGTACAACTCCAATTTTGTCTCAGGGTGCGGGGGTTTTTAGCCACCAATAGAGAACTACCGACATCGTGGGCTAGCCGGTTTGAACCATCGCCTGATGCGATACCGACGTACCAACCGGTTGTAGGTAAAGAAGGACAGCCCTATGATAACGGTTAATCAACTGCTTATTGTTATTCCTTGCCTGTTCCTTGCACCTTTATCTTCATTATTATTAGACCCCGGCCGCTTAGCATCTCGCCACCACGCGATTCATTGCCTATCTGAACTCCGAGGAGCACAGGGCAACGGGGTCTATTCCTAACTGAGTCAATGACTTGCAAGTCCATTTAGTGGTTTCTCCAACTGAGTCCACCTCCCCCCGCAATAATCCTCGCCGTTCCATCCGATGACCCCAGAGTCTCGATAAGCGGGGTAATTTTCATTACCTAAAGAAAGATAGAGCAGAGGCAAAAGCTGGTTTGAGAATTTAAGCACCTCGCTAGGATCTGACTCGGGCCAGGTGATCGGGATATTATAATAACTTTCGCAAGCCAGGGCTGATGCTACTCTCCTGTTTACCCTTTATTGGTATTCATGTGCTCTATGTGCTCTTGCTAATTACATTGACTTCGACCCGCGATGACAGACGAAATCAGTTCGCCTAAGCGGACGAGCACCACCGAAAAGATCAACAATGGTGCCCCCTCGACAGCCTCCAACAATAAAGAAGTCCAGATTAACGCGTCAGGGCACATCCAAGAACTTCAGCAAAACTTCAATCTGCTGTCCCTAGCCGGTGTCGGGCTTGTCGTCGGGAATGTCTGGCCTGCGATTGGTGGCTCTATCCTCGTTGCCATCTTCAACGGTGGCCCTCCAGGAGTTCTTTATGAGTTCGTAACCGTCTCGGTCTTCTACTGGACGGTCGCAGCCAGCATTGCCGAACTTGCCAGTGCGATTCCATCTTCCGCTGGTGTCTATCACTGGGCATCTGTCACGCCTGGCAAGGCCTGGGGTCGGTCGATTGGTTTCTTCGCTGGGTGGTGGAACTATCTCGCATGGGTTCTCGGCGCCGCCAGCATGACATCTATCCTCAGCAATACCATCGTGCAGATGTATGCAGTCAACCATGCTGGCTTCGAAGCTCAAGCGTGGCACGTTTTTGTGACGTATCTGGTTGCCACTTGGTTGGCTTGTGCTGCCGTGTGCTTGTGCAATAGTTCGATGCCTGGGCTGAATAAAATCGGAGTACTGGCCATCGTCTGCGGCTTTATTGCGACCATCACCGTCGTAACTGTGATGCCTGGACGAGATGGGCGCCCCGGACACGCCAGTTCTGCGTTTGTTTGGACAGAGTGGACGGCCGACATTGGGTACTCGGATGGATTTGTGTACCTTGCGGGAATGCTCAACGGCGCATTCAGTGTCGGGGCCGTTGATGCGACGACACATCTCGCCGAAGAAATCCCACACCCGCAACGAAACGTTCCCATTGCACTCGCAATGCAAGTTGGTATCGGCTTCGTAACCGGCTTTGGCTACCTCGTCTCCATCATGTACGCTATCAACGACTACGATGCTCTATTCGAATCGCCTTATCCCATCGCTGAGATTTACCGTCAAGCTACTGGCTCACCTGCCGGAACTGCTGGGCTTTTGTCCTTAGTCTTGATTTGCATCGCTCTTACAGTCATCGGCCTTTACATCACTTGTGGACGAACTCTCTGGGCACTTGCTCGTGATGGTGCAACTCCCATGCCTGGAAAATTGGGCCAAGTACATAAAGGGCTAGATATGCCGCTGTGGGCAACAGTATTGACTGCCGTTCTGGTGACTCTACTCGGCGTTATATATGTCGGCAGCACGACGGCATTCAACGCCTTTGTTGGAAGCTTCATTCTTCTTTCGAGCAGTTCTTATCTCGCGGCCATTCTACCCAATCTCATAACGCGCAGGAAAAACATCACTTACGGACCCTTCCGAATGCGCGGCGCCCTAGGCTATATCATTAATGGGATTGCGTGCATTTACATGCTTGTTTGGGGTGTGATTTACTGTTTCCCCTATGCGTTACCAACGGATGCACAAAGCATGAACTACGCGTGTCTCATTTGGGGCGGTTTGACTATTTTCGTGGGTATCTGGTGGTTCTCGGGTGCAAGGAAGGGGTATCAGGGTCCAACTGCAACTGGCGGCAGAGTAGAAGAAGAGTTGGGAACTTGTTAGGTATGGAATGGAACGATAAGACTCCGGTTTTCGGAGTTTTGGTGTGGGGCAATGATCATGAAACCTGGCCGGGGCATTCCGTGATCAAGGTTGTCATGTCAAGGGTTCGGGATTAGCACAAAGACCCATCGAAATCAGTTGATAACTGGGGCGACGGGGCTTTGCCTTATTTTACATAGATACTGTTCCATACTTTCCGCAAGGATCATTGTCAAGCTTATACCTCTTGTAAAAAAAGCTGATATTACTACTCAAGATCATTTAGTTACTGGCTTGATTGTCAGATTCGTCGTTGGCCACCAAAAGTCACCGGACTTGGGATTTCTCGATGATGGACGTGTCTGCTACCTGATGATGAAGTCTGATCAATGGGCTTCGAGTTCTGGCTCAGATGCTGCGGCTACCATGCTATCAAATGCCCAACAATCGAAAAAATAAGAAGTGTGGAATGGGGAACACACTAAGGAAGGCACTATTTGAACCGACGTGAACATCGACTCCAGGCACTAAGTGTTCATGTTGTAAGCCACTTCCAGTTTGGCGCTCTAACCTTTCCTAGAGCAACTAAGTGGATATATATTTTCAATAATAGGTAATTTGTCACGCTTCCTTCTCTTGGTATTAACTGCGTTAAGCATTTTACATTTGTGGCAGCTATGCCCCTGAGCCATACGGACCCATGGAGTAGACTGACGCTCAGTAGTGGATTTTTTCTATCCTTTGTCTTGCATTCAAATCCACAATACCGAGGCCTAACTACACGTAGTTTCGAAGATGGGCAACATATGGAACAGACTTTGAAAGGCCCATACCTCCCCATGCCTCAGTCCCCCTTTGGTAACAACATTAAAGGCAATTAGCCCAAAACCATTAACCGCTTCCAGGTGGTACGCTCATTCATCCCAACTAACGACCCCTATATGAATTAAGGATCATGAAAAAGGCCCAGAGCTAATAGTGAGTTCAAGAAGAGTGTTATGCGTTAGCTCTTACAAGGATGTCACCTTGGTATTCTAAATCTTCAAACCTCCTTGGGAGTTGGCATACGAGGAGTGATACGCGCAAGCAAGCCAAATTTGATGATAGCAAACCACGCTAAGACTATAGCTGAGGTAGATATTACCATCTGTATGGAGCGGTCCTGAAGTACAAGCTGGCTGTGGTTTCCTCGTCGAGTAGGTTTGACTAGGAAACTATCACATTTTGCACATGAACACACGATTCAAATCCGTTAAGTTAACTCAAAAAGATATCTCCGGAGATCCGAACAAACTAGCATTGTCGCCAGGGTATGAGTGAAAGGCGCATTCGCTCGCATAGTCCTGGAGTACTACGGGCGGTATGTTGATGAGGTCGCACTGGATCGCCCATACTGCGGTATATCGATTCGTCATTAATAAGTAGTCATCTGTTCACAACTGGGTATCCTTCATCATAAACTGAAGTCTTTGGAGAGAAGAGCAAGCTGGCAGCATTTATCCTGCCACAGAGCCAGAGTAACTCTAATGCTTAGGATGAAGCGTAGTCGTTCGATCCATCTAGCATCTACTCCTGGCAGTGCCATTTTCGAACTCCAACAGCTGACTGCAGGAAGAAGAAGTTATTTTCCGACGATTTAACTGAAACGCTGTGAGCAGTCTAGGCGCCTGAATACACTGTCCAGTATCTAAATCTAAAATTCACCTATGATATCCCGTCCTACATCTCTTTTATATCGCGTAAGACCTATTGCTTAGGAGTGGTAACTGCTTCACTATAATAGTTTAGGCACAGCTATGTCCTAGTCAAGGTTGAAATAATTCCTCTATTCCCTTTCATCCAAAAGCTGCACATGCCTGTCTATTTTAGCTGCACATTTCACTGTGGGATCACCATGCAAGATGAAAATAATTCGTGAGGTGCTAGTTAGTTAGGCTATAGTCTAGTGTTTGACTTGATTCACTGTATACTTGAAAACCCTGAGGTGGTCTCAATTTAAGATATCTGTTCAGAACTTTATGTCTCATCTATACCCTCGGCAACATTCATGTTAACTCCCTCGCAAGTTAATATGTTTAGTACTTCTGAATGTATGTGTTTAGAGAGGTCTAGGTGTTTGGTGGCGGAGGTCGGCGCTGAGGGTTGGGTCGGGACCTGGAATATGAACTCTCATAGATTCCAAGCCTGAGAAGGAAGCCAATCCGATGTTCACTTGTCAAGTTGCAATGCCTAGTCACCAAGCCTTTAGTTCGCTCTTCATGGTTGCGTGGTTACAAATGGGAAGAGTATCACCTACACATCCCTGCACAGCCCCCGCCACAATTCCCAGCCTATTAGGCAACAGTCCAGATTCAATTCACATGTTTCTGCCTCTCTCATAATCGAACCTCCCGCTCCGCACTTTCCCCTTCTTCCATGACTTGAATAATTAATACAATACAAAATTGCTAACCCAGCATCATGAATTCTTCAAACCTTGATCAAACGCTCTCGTCTCGACAGTCTCGCGTGGTGGGTGCGCTACTTGCGCTTCATGCTGGTGACTCACTCGGCGCGACTTGTGAGTTCAAAACGCGAGCGCAAATCGCCTCACGATATCCGAATGGTTTGCGCGATATCATCGGTGGTGGTCCCTTCTCCTGGACAGCTGGCCATGCTACCGACGACACCGACATGACCCGAGGCGTCTTGCTTGCCTACCGAGACTACAGGAAGGGCGACGACATCGCTCGCTTAGCCGGTGATAATTTCATTGATTGGCTTTATGGCCAGTGGCCTGACCGTATATCTGGGACGCGCCCGGCAGATATTGGTGGTGCTACGGCTCGTGGTTTAGACCGCTATTGCGAGTCTCGAGACCCAGATCAAGCCGGAGCAGGCCAAGGAAGTGCGGGGAATGGAAGCCTCATGCGCTGTATTCCCACTGGCCTCTTCCAGACTGATCCCGAAAAACGCATCAGTGATAGCATCCGAATCAGCAAGATCACCCACGACGATTTCAGGTGCACCACCGCGTGCGCTGTCTACAATGAGATAGTCGCTGAGCTCATTGCGGGTAGGACTCCAGACGACGCTATCAAGGCTGGAGAGAGGATGGCGGTTCGATTGGAAAATGGACAACTTGGCGAGGTGTATCGATTTGTCAAGATAGGCAGAGAGCTTCGAGTGGAGGAAATGGCACGTCGAGGGCCACCGCCGGAGATGAAAGGTCAATGTAGTGGCTACGTGCTCGAGTCGTTGAGTGTTGCCATTGCAGCTGTGTTAGACGGCAGGAGTCTAGAAGATGTACTGGTCGATGTGGTGAGGATTGGAAGAGACACGGACACAAACGCTTGTATCGCTGGAGGCTTACTTGGAGCGAGAGACGGGATTGCATCCATTCCAGAGCGATGGAAGTCGAAGTTGCAGTTCGGACAAGAGTTTCAAGAAATTGCATTAGCGTTGGTGAAGGAGTAGGCTTAACTTCAATGGTCGGCACCGTTTTTCACTGGATTTAAGGAAAGAGGGTTTGCTGATCGATATTTTGATATTATTCAGCGTGAAACTCAAACCAAGGGTATTTGAAGAATGTATTGTGTAACAATTCTTGTTACGATGTCAGCTGAGCTGACCCTTATGGCTGCTAGCTTTAGCGATATTTGAGCTTGAAGCGGGGCTCCTGCGACGGCTAGTGGGTAGCAGAAAATACCGGACACACAGGCCGACTTTCTCAGCTTAAAAGGCCTGGAGTGTCTGCTGTTTTCTACAGCCTGCGTCGATGGCTTGACCTTTGATGTAGAAATGTGGCTGCCATCGCATTGTTCCGTTCACCCGCTGCTAAAGCACGTAATCCCTACGACGTGTTTAGTCATATCATGACAAATACAATACTTCAAGCGAAATATAAGGTACAGGATGTTCCTTTGCATGATTGCACCTGGTCTATCCTAACTGCGCTGTGTCTGTGCATTGTCAGTAGTCTACTATGTCGTCCGCTCTGTCCTTCCGTCAAATCATTGGTGTTCCACCGTCGACAGCGTCGCCGACGGACAGCACACTCATCATAATCGATGCACAAAACGAGTACGCTGAGGGGAAACTCAAGGTCTCCAATGCGCCAGCCTCGCGGAAGGTGATTCAGTCGCTCTTGCAGAGATATCGCGATGCAAATGGCCCGGTCGTGCATGTCGTTCACGACACACCTGATGGAGCGCCAGTGTTCACGCCAGGGACGGATTTAGCCAAGGAATTCGAAGAACTAACTCCGATATCGGGAGAAAAAGTCGTACACAAAAACTTCCCTAGTTCTTTTGCGGCCACGGACTTGCAGCAGCATCTCGAAAGTATAGGAAGCCGAAGGATTGTTCTCGTTGGATATATGGTTTGTTGGGTCCTACACGGTGATTCTTTGACTAATACGCCCTGTAGGCACATGTCTGTATTTCCACCACGGCCAGAGAAGGTGCAAGGCTAGGATATGACGTGCTCGTGGTAGAGGATGCTGTCGGAGACAGAGATATCCCGGGAGTTGACGCCGAGCAGCTCGTTCAAGTCGCCTTGAGTGAGATTGGCGACGCCTTTGGGACCATAGTCCAGAGCAAGAATATTTACTAGAGAATTGGAGCTTAGTCGCTCTACTCTGGTGGGAAAGCATAATGCATTCCTTGATCCGAAGTATTCGATTTTGGCTATCGAACTGGAGGATTTCTCATCTTGTGAATATCTCTTAAACGCACGTATTAGTTGAACATTTATACATAATCCATCTACATTGCTGGCATCTAGTCCAAACCTTATGTTTCCATTGGCTAAATGCCTTCTCCCCATTCATAAATATCCGTTCCGGAGTCCCCTTACGAGCCAGTGAGTCGATAAGCGATTTGTTGCTGTCTGGATCGTTAACCTGCTTGAAGGAATACGTATGGACTAGTAGGCGGTACCGTCGGGGCCTTATTCGTTTGTAGCGGGCTAATGAGTCTATAAGATTAGAGGATGGGTTCTAGCTGTTTTATCTTTGGGTGCCTAGAACATCCATTTGACTTCTTAGCCAGGGTCTTTCGGATACTGGAGGGTCTGTTTTTCTTGGTTAAGATTCTTTCGAGAGTTAAAGAGGCTTAGTGAGCTTGGGGAGAGGCGATTGAGACAAGACGATGGGACGTTCCAAGACTCCTGGTAGATAGATATAGACATTGACTTTCAAAGAATATGATCGACGCATGACTAGGCGACTATTCACAAGTCATTTGAGACCGCGCTTCTTCTCCCTTTTGAAATATCTTGACAGGCCGCAATCGGGAGATGTCGATAACTTTATAGGATGAACCTTTCAGTCTTACATCTCAACACTCACTCATATTCAAACCAATCTTAAAAGGTTCTCCGTAAGAAATAGCCCGATTTATTATTAAGCAGACTCTCCTTAGACTGATCAGAGCTAATATGGGACTCTTACTATTGTGTATCACGCTTTCTTCCTATCTCTAGGTATAGGGTTCGTAACTAAGTCGTCGGGTAGGGATCTCGGGTGTCTTGGAGATTTTTACCTAGGGGAGTTGATAAAGCACAGGTCTAATCTTCTTAGGAAGATAGGATATTTCAACCCGTGATACTTGCCGCAGAACTTAGGAAGGCAACATCATGTTATGGCTACCTCCTAAGCAATAGCATGGTGACGACACTCCAGAATATTACCATAGAATTACATTTTACTTGCCCTTAGTCACAGGTGATATTGGTAAGGAACGCTCAGAGCTAGAATCCAAGTCTTTGAATGTCACCATTGTTAATAAATAAGGGATATTAAATATTGGCTGAACTAATGCTCAATGATGCCATGAAATACCTGATAGAGGGAAACATGTTAATTGAATTACGTTGGTGCAAGAAGGTTGTCTCCATGTCAATTTCTGAAGTCGCCGTTAGATAGTTCATCCTCTAGATCGTAGTAGACCTGAAACTCGCAGTAACAGACCTCCGGGTCACTTTCAACATCAAAGTTGAAGTTAGCCTCCTCGTCAGTGATGAGGACCTTTGATATGCCATTTGCAGCCGCGGCTTCTGCCAAAAGCTGCACCCGGCAGCTATTCTCCATAGATGTGTATAGGAATGCTGCCTCATCCACCGTTTTTCCCACAGTCAATAGCCCATGGTTACGCAGAATACAACCTTTCCCGTTGGCACCTAAGGCAGCGGCAATACGGTCGCCTTCCTCGCTTCCCAGGACCACGCCGCCATAGCTGTCATAGACGCTATGCGCATCCCCACGAAACTTGCAAGCATCCTGGGTCAACATCTCCAATCGACGGCCGAAGATCGACCAAGCTTTTCCGTGAATACTATGGCAGTGGCAGATTGCATGAGCATCTGGCCGTGCCTTATGTACCGATGCATGAATAAGGAATCCAGCACTATTAGGAGGACGCTGACGATTCCCACCAATAACAACACCATCCAAGTTTACTAGAATCATGTCGCTGACCTTTAGAAGCCCAAAATGACGCCCGAGAGGATTTGTCCAGAAAGCATTGGGGAACTCAGGGTCTCGTACGGAGATGTGACCACTCATGCCTTCAACATAACCCTCACGATGCCAGTGACGGAAGGCGGCAGCTAGATGTTCCAGCTGCCATTTTCGTTGGGATGAGAAGTCAGAATGCTTTGGAATGCCTTGTAAAATAACTTCGCCATGTGACATAGCTCGAAGGGGTGTCTTGTTTGCGAGCTCGTGCCCATGGTGAGTATGTGATGCTTCCTTCGGCTTGATACTGAGGGTTTCGCTCCTAACCAGTTCGCCTGTGGTGGCTGAGGGGGCCATGGCCAGCTGTCACGATCTATGTTGAGGTATTTAGTAGACCTTTTTTTGTAACTTAAAAGTAGTGAGACTGGAGAACCGGGGGAGAATTGTGAAGAAAGGGAAAATGAACTATTCGAAAGGTTGTTTATATGTCAATGATGAATAAGGCGGGGTAGATCATTAGAAGGCGCCTACTCTTTGAAGCGGCCAATTAACCTGCCTATTTTATGGACTAGATGGGGCCAGAGCGATTTCAAAGTGTTGTGAACCTGCGGATATTTATTAGGACGGCCCAAAGGTGCGAAGGGTGCAAAAAAATAACTATCCTTCTATCAACAGCCCTCAAACGAACTCTACTACATTTGTAAGAAGTGGTAAGACAGTATACATATTATTTTACAATCAGTGCCTACGACCACCACTCAATGACAAGCTTTGCCATATTTCCTAAGTCGTAAATAATTGTACGGCAGTGGCGCCAAGTAGCCAGCAGTCATGGAGACTGCAGCAGCCAGCCAAAACGCCGGCGAGTCAAAGGCAACCGCACCACCAGTCAGGTGATAATCAACAACATTTTGTGCCATTTCCATCGTCAACATGGAGATCAAACTCATGCCGGCTGCTGTTTTGGCAGCTGTGGGCCAGGATAAACGGTCACGGCCTAGGCGAAGAAGGACTGTCTCGAGTAACATGGATGTGGAAAGGCCACTTGCCACTACTTGTTGTAAGCATCTCAACTTAGATTTCAACAAGCACCAGCGGCCAAAAGAAAATTTGTCAGGAGGGTTAGATACGTACTGGATATCCCCATAATGGCACCGATACCGATTTCCGGGTAGCAAGCTTGGAGGAACCACATTGCAGAAAAGTCACCGACAGTGCAACCAATGAGACAACGAAATGTGTTGATGCCCGCCCTCCTCCATGTCGGCGGTGATGCCCAGAACTTTGGGTTGGTTGGTGATAAGACACTCGAGGATTTTCCGCATTTCGGGACTTCTAGCCCCTTGTGACCGTGGTCTGTTCCACGTTGGGCCGAAGAACAGAACAGTTTTATTCCACCTCCGTACACAGAAACCCGTGCCAGACTTGGATGACTATTGCGCATTTGGCGAGCTAACGCCAGGCGGCAAGTTTTCATGTTTGCTAGCATGTTCGCTGGAAAGAGATTAAGATAGGATAGATTTTGACTGTCAATAGTATGAGTGACTTCGTAACCAACATTGGAAAATAAAGATTGAAGTACAGGATATCGATGTCGGCACCAACGTTATGTGTTGTTTAAATATGGAGATGGGAAATTGGAGATCATTCACGCAAAAAGAACGCAGGTTCACCTCGCCAATCATGCCTGGCTTGGTTGGGCGGCGGGTCCCACGGCGGCCGGAGTTCCGCCGCCGATTCCGACAGTCTTCGGAGAAAACGGATAAGTTTAGGGTAGGTATTTAGCGATGCTGCACTTCAACATTTTTCAACAATGATCTAGGGTCATACTTGCCCAAATAGAGAATTGTAGTAGTGGAACTCATGTTTGGAATTATAGTACTAGCTAGTTGGAATAGAGCTACACGAGGTTACTAATCTTTAGTTTGAATCTGTCACGCCCTGACATGCATGCAAGATCAAGTCTGGACGTATTTACAAAAGTGGTATAATGTTATGCTTTTCGTCTCATAAACTATTCTCACGACTCGGATGCTCTATTATACCTCTTTGCTATATTCTCGCTTGTATAGATATAATCGGTGTAAAGGAAGTTGGGTTGAGTTTGTTGTAGTTTCCGTAGAAGGGATGACACTGAAAATTGTCATTCTGCTCTTTGATAACTTCAAACAAGACAAAACGCCCTTGTGAATGACTCTATCGTTAATACTGGATAGTTATGGGCAAGAACAGACCTCTTGCTGGGCTCAGAACTCCTACGAAAGACATCGGTGGGAAACTAGACGGGCTGAAATAGCCCCAAACTTTGGAGATGAGGCGCATTGGAATACAAGTAAAAATCGCCGTGCATCAAAACTACAACCTAGCTGGAATGAGTTATGTGAGTAATATTAGAAGTAGTCTGTCAGGGAACTCGGTGCAAGGCCATAGTATCGTTTTATGTCAACCTCCCCGTAAACAAGCTTGCCTCTTAGGTGCGATTGCCCGTATCAAGGTATTGCTTAATAAGTATCGATGCTGACACAGTAGGTTCACTGGATGCTAGTTTTCTACACTAGTAGTTTCAATCCACAGCTTACAAGCCCTTAACCTAGCCGGGCATCTCCTTGCATTGTTAGTTCCACTGGACTCTGCTAGCTATTGGGTGCCTGATCGGTTCGAGAATGCCAGCGGTGGCTCCTTCAAACTCGGCTTTGGTTACGGCTGTGGTTAGCCATTTTCGGTGCTCGGGCAAAAACAGAACTTGATTCGGCTGCGGTCAAAGACGCGTGACAGACGCCACTACTCCACGAAACCCCTCACTCCCCCAGATATTCCCCACAGTTCTACTCCGTGGGGAAAACCTTTCATTTCGATGCCTGGCTTGCAGCTGTGAATATTGGTGAGCCTTAGTTAATTGCTTAACTTCTTTGGGATGAGCCATTGGCACTTAGCAAAGCATGGTGCCTATCATCTATATATATAGACACACATCTACTTCTCACATCTCTTTGTACGGATTCAACAATACCTCGACAACATCAATAACGAGGACCATCGGCAAAAGTCCCAAACATGCCGCCTGCAAATATTTCCACCACTCTTGACGAGGATTTGCCTCAAGAGATGCGCTTCAAAGATAATCGCACTACTGCATATCATCTCCGTCACAATAGACGTCTTATCATATCAGGTGTGTGAAAGATTGGATAACTTTCTTTCGTGATTGCAAATTCCCATTGACACAACATACTTCGTCGTTTAGTCCTTGTTCTAGCCATTTCATACCTGACATTTGGCTATGATGCGTCAATCATCGGCGGATGCCTCGCAATGCCATCCTTCATTGCACAGTTTGGCGCCAAGCAAGCCAATGGTATAGCTGTTCTCTCTGCTAGCAGTACCTCAATCATAACTGCAACCGCAACCGCCGCTGGTGTCCCCGCTGTATTCGTCGTCGGTTTCTTCGCTGAAAGGTTGGGCCGGAAAAAGACTTTGTGGTTGGGTTGTCTGATCACTCTTTTGGGGACTTCTCTTCAGACAGGTTCTACTACAGTAGCAGAAATCACTGTCGGTCGAGTTATTGCGAGTAAGAAACAAACCTCAAGCCCAACTTCCATATCCATATTTCATGCTGATATCTCTGGAAATAAACAGATCTTGGCTACTTTGTCATGGTCGCCATGACTGCCACATTGTCTACCGAAATCGCGCCTCCCCCCATTAGAGGAGCCATCGGCGCACTTTCAGTGCTATTCATCCAGATCGCTTCTGTCATGACCTCCGGAATATCGTGGGCGACTTACTATATAAAATCTAGCGCTGCCTACCGCATTCCACTCGGCCTGCAGAACCTCTTTCCTCTTCTCATTGCTGTTGGTATTCTTTACGTCAAGGACTCACCAACTTCCTACCTCATCAAAGGCGACGACTCCATGGCAGAGGCCAGCCTGCGACGCGTCCGCCAAGGCTACAACGAGGAGGAAATCATCAGGGAGATGGAAAGCTTGAAGTGGCAAGCCAGTCTTAGGAAAGCGGATAACGAAGTCCGCTGGACTGAGATCTTCAAAGGATCCAACCGCCGCCGTACAATGCTTTCCATGTTTATCGGCGTGGCTAATAACGTCTCTGGCGGCATCTTTGCTACAAGCTACGCGACCATCTTTCTATCGATGGTCGGCTCCGAGAACCCATTTCTACTGGTCTTTGCGCTTAACATTATTGCTCTCGGAGGCTCGATCATTGGGCTTGTGCTCGTTGATATCATCGGTCGCCGTGTCATGGCCTTGATCGCGTTCTCATCAATCTTCACGATTGATATCATCATCGGGTCCCTAGGCTTCGCTGATGCGAAGCATCCTGCGGTGATAAAGGCGATCGCCGCCTTTTCCCTCATTTTCGCATTCTTCAATGCTACGTTCATGGGGCCGTTGGCGTATCTAAACGCAGCTGAGTTTCCAACAGCGAGACTTCGGAACATCACTACTGCGTTCACGTTCTTTATGTTCTCAGTGACATCTCTCGCCGTGAACTACATAGTTCCTTACATAACTGACGCCGATGAGTACGAGTCCCCCTGCCTTGCCCTTTAAAAGCAGGTCCATTATGGAACTCTAGCTTCGTGTACTAACGTCGAACGTGTAGAGGAAACCTCGGACCTAAAACATACCTGATTTTTGCCGGCTTTATGGGCGCATCTCTTGTCGCGACTTATTTCCACTACCCGGAGATTAAGGGCAGGAGCCCAGCCGAGATGGACGAGATGTTCGTCGCGCGTTTACCAGCTAGAGAATTCAAAGGTAGGATTTCTGATTAATCTTCCGGGTTGAGGGCAAGCAAACTAACTCGACTTGTTTTTAGGACATCTATGTACTCACGTCGAGGAAAACATCGAAATCAAGGTAATTAACAAGGGTGACGTGGAACAGATTGAGATCGTTGATGAGCCCAAGGCGGTAGGCGCGTAGTTACCTGAGTGTATACTAAACTCTGGTGTATGATGCCATAGCTACATAGATTTAAGGTCTCAAGATATGCCATAGGGTTTACTGTACAGCACGTGTTGAATTATCGCCGTCTCCGCTTGGTTATAAGTGCTTGGAATCAAGAAATCTCGATTTAAGCAACCCATCCACTACCTGTTACGAGCAGTACCGGACGACGCGCGTCACGAGCTGCTTTTTCTTGGGGAAAGACTCAGCAACTGTGAGTCAATATTGTATGTTGAGTATTCCTCCCTTGGAAAAATCACTTCTTTCTAGCAACCGGCTGGGCCTCAGTGATAACAACCAAGACTGTGCGGGAACCGTTAGAGCTGTGTTATGTGCGCTATAATGATGGCAATATTTGAATGTACGGGGTTAAGCCACGGCTACATCTAGAGATATCATGTGGCCAGATTACTTTATCAGGCGAGATGTTTCAAGATTAGACTTGACTTATGCTGTCAGTGGAGTGATTGACCGAAAAAAAATTATAATCCGATATTCCAGGGACTTAGTAAAGACAGATCAGCATGTGTGTCGAAGCCCTCTAATGTCAAAATGCCTGACCAGTCGTCGATAAGATAAGAACCCATTTGCAACCTCTCATCGCCAATGAGCTGAGACTCGGCCATCATGGTTGCTTGATCGTGGCGAGTGACTGTGGATGAAGTTGATGTAGTGTCATCAGGATTGGCCAATGACTGAGAACCGGCATTAGATGCACTATCATCTTGCTGAGATCCATGGTGACTGATTCTGGTGCTCGAGGCCAATTTGCGATTTCCGTGACTTGACCTGTCCAGTATATTCGTCCATAGAATCCGAATCCACCGTGCCACAACGTAGTATTGCTCAAATTGCTTTAGTACAATCAAACTCGAACGCAGCTTTGCAAGAATTAATTCTCGATCAGGCGGACTATTGCGTAAAGCGAAATATTGAACGTTCATGGCTGCGAATATAGCCGTAACCCTTTTCTTTTAGTTAGTAATCGATGTCACTTCATATTTCCAAATGTTACGTACCACATCATCGGCAAGTATTCTGGGCCCCAATATATCATTGCGTCCTCTACAAGGCGTGTGATGTTGTCTGCAGCGTCAAGAATAAATTTTAAATCTTCTAGATGGATGTCGCTTTTATAACTTGGGCCTCGAACCCGTTGTTGGTGATGAATGAGATAGAAACTGTGTTGCGATTATCAGAACGAATTTCTGCAAGAGAAAGAACAGGGACCTAGGGTAGAGAGTAATCTCATATAAGAAAAGGGGTTGACTTACTTATAGCACATGTCTAAAGTCAAAGAGAGGTAATGTCGGCGTTCTTGTTGAGGCAACCTAGGTAGGTCATTATGGCACCTACGGAGTGTTGCTTGAATATCTTGTTGCGCATAATGACGAGCATCTGGCTCGGCACTTAGATGAAGTCGCGTTAGAGCGCAGTGGCGGAAGAATAAGTCTGATGCTGCACGGTTAAGCTCCGCCTGTCCTATAATGTAGTAGGCGGTCTCCAAGCTCTCGTCTGGGAAGTCCTCTGGAACCAGATCTTCCACGTCGCAATCTAGTTCATTGATTATCATTGGTACCCCAACAGCAAATGAAATCTGTCGATCTCGAATCTTTGACCTGTTAGTATCGTGTCGTTGGCCTATTCAATCCATACAAGCAAAGAGTCCATGCTCACATATAGGCACCACCAGATCCGTTTCCACTGGGCTTGAATGGTATGAGACATCCTGCTCCTCTTCGTGCTCCTATTCATTCCCATACATTGTGCGGATCTGATGGCTGAAGAAAGCCACCACAAAGAGTCTTTGAATGCCGTGGGTTGACCCCACCAATAGTGCAGAAGGTACGAGGACTGAAGCATCGCCATACGATCAGATGTGCTGTCAGATTCGAACGAGGTTTTGGCCCTTGCGAAGAACTCATCTCCAAAGTCCATTCGGGTACTGTATCCCAAGAGGTGGAAGATGGAAGGGTCGCACTGGGTTGTGGCTACGAATAAAACGCATCGAAGAAGAGTTGGTGATACGCTGCCGTCCTCAACGGATGAGATGAATGACGACTTGTCTAAAATAGGACAGTACGCGTGAAAAAGAGAAAAGTAGGAATCGATAAGGCGTTGTTTTAGGTGCTGAGGTGGTAGGTCTTGTGATGTCGTATTGTTAGAAATCGGTGCAGCGTTCTGAGGTCCAGATTGTGAGTAAGGAGAATGAGCCCTGCTAGTCCTATTACTACCAACCACTTCGACAGGCTGATGAATGTCGGTATGTCTTGCAGTAGCATTGTGCGAGAGAAAAGATGCAAACCAACTTTCACCTATGAACGCAGGTCTGCTCTCCCTTCTATTCTGGTTGCGGCAAAGGTTGGCGCTGCCCGAGGGCACGTTCCTTGTAGACACGGAATCTCGATCTCGTCCAGAGACTTCGCTCACGATTGGGGATGCATCATTGTCGTGTAGCCTCTCAATATTAAGGGAGAATTCAGGCTCCTGAGTAGTCCTGGTAGGAGCATCTTTTGGTAAAGCTGGCTGGGCTGGAGAGGAGACAAAGTTTGGTTCCCGCTCGAGCCTCGGGGTGTGTACGATCGCCTCAGGATTATGAGGAGTTACGAATTGCCCAGTAGAACCCCTGTATATCGATATCTGGTCAATACCAAGCAAGAACGTCCAAGATCTGGAAAATGCGGATTCCGAATGACAGAAGAGAAGGAAATAAAGTACCTTGTCCTTTTTGACCGGATAAGACGGCACTCTTGATTTTTCACCTTGCGGCAATTCGAGCACGGCTGGCCGAGGGCGGAAGCATCGCACCGGATGCGCTTCTGGTTGCATCGCTCACATGCTGTTGCTCTCCGCCGCCTGTGCCTGTGAGATTCTCTGGGTGCAACCGCTGCCGATCTGTCCACAAGCTCTGTCTCCATTGGTGAAATTGAGACTTGAAGCGTTTGCGAACAGGAACGTGGCCTTCAAGCATTGAGGTTCTGAACGCAGGCTGGGAACCACGTCATGTGATGAGACGATGGATGATCGAGACAGGATACAACCCCGGGGAAGTGGATGGGGGTAACTTGTTTGAGGTAAGAGGCGGGGTTTGGCATATTGTGATACTGTAGAAAAGTTCGGGGTGGACGAGTCAGCCGGGTTTGCCACCCCGACACTCATGCTGCTAGCCCAGATAGCTTAGAAGAACGCGTTAGTGATTGCTAAACTAGTCATGAGGATTCTCTAGACCATAGCCGAAGCCAAAGCCGAATACCAAAGCCGAGCAACTCAAACCCACCTTGGTGGAAATTGAGGTGGATCCATGTCTATCATCCGGGCAGCAACCGATTCTCACGCCGCGTATGTTGGCAACACGCAAGCAAATGTGCAAGAAGAGTTGTTAGGCGTAATTGTAAAGTCTCCAAGCATCGGGTAAAGCACTAGCCTGCTTTTGAAATTGCTTTGTAAAATGTAATTTGAATAAGTCATACAGCCTCCCCACTCGGCTGTTTTCTTTCCTTCCTATCAGTTCTTGTTTTCAAGCGGTCTCATTCTTCCTATATTTTAGCTGTCTTTTCTTGATCAATTATTACGCCAAACTGTGTCCGCCGTCGAATAAAACAGCTACCGGCACAGATTATACACACCTCATGCTGTGCGCCTAGAAATCAACATGGAGACATCGACTTTTAATCTTCTTCGCCGCCGCGTTTTGGCCGCTACGACTAGAAACCCCAAGAGTAATCTTGTGACATGGATATATCTCCGAAGAATGGCTTATGGAAGTTTCTCGAGGATCTCACAACGGAGAGGACAAAAGACAAGAAAGATTATAAACCCAATAGGTGAGTGAATTCGCTGTAAATAGTGCATCGACAACTTAGGTGCTAATTTTTCAGTCTTCTCGTCTCTTGGGCTTGTATGTGCTGGACTTGGTGTCGGCTATATGGTTGCCGAAGATGATGCTCTGTCTATGCCCGCCTCGTCTAAGGATCTGTCGACTTTGGAATTAAAGAACGTGCCCTCGCTCAAGCACAACCTTTCCGAAGAGAATATACGCAACGCGTGTTTAGAATTTGCCGAAGCGATAGGAGAAGAGCATGTATCGCTAGTCCCCGCGGACTTGTTGAGCCATTCTGGATCAGATTACCAATCATACCGCTGGACTGAAGACACAGCTATAGTTGGACAAGTTGTAGTCTATCCAGACACCACGGAAGAGGTGTCAAAGATTGCAAAGATATGCCATCGACGAGGCATTCCAATTACACCATACTCGGGTGGTACTTCAATAGAAGGGCAGTATATTCCAACATATGGTGGAATCTGTATAGATTTCACCCGCATGGACAGAATTCTCGAGATTAATCCTTCGGATCTTGACTGCACAGTCCAACCTGGGCTTGGATGGGCTGATCTTAACAGCATTCTCGAATCTGATAACCTTTTCTTCCCTCCAGATCCAGGCCCGGGGGCCATGATTGGTGGAATGGTTGGGACGGGTTGTTCTGGAACCAATGCCGCTGCCTATGGTACCATGAAGGACTGGGTTTTAGCCCTTACAGTTGTCCTTGCAGACGGCACGATCATCAAGACACGTCAACGGCCACGCAAATCATCTGCGGGATATGATTTAACCCGTACTTTAATCGGCAGCGAAGGCACTCTCGGGATGGTCACTGAGGCTGTCCTTAAACTGGCACTCAAACCACAATGCGAGGTCGTCGCCGTTTGCACGTTTCCTTCTGTCCATAACGCCGCCTCAGCGGTTCAATCCATCATTGCCCGCGGCTTGCCTGTGGCCGCCGTCGAGATCTTGGATGAAGTGCAAATGCGCAGCATCAACGAGGCCAAGTCTACTACTCGTACTTGGAAAGAAGAGCCTTCTCTTTTCTTCAAATTCGACGGCAGCTCTGACGTCGCCGTCAACGATACCTCTAGTCGTGTTAAAGCGGTCACACAGGAACACGGATCTACATCCTTCATCTTCGCCTCCTCTCGTGCTGAGCGGGAAGAGCTTTGGTCGGCGAGGAAGGCCGCGTTATGGAGCATGCTGGCGCTGCGAAAGTCTTCCGCGGATAAGGTCTGGATCACAGACGTGGCTGTGCCGCTGAGTCGCCTGGCAGATATTATCGAGAAGACTAAGGCAGATATTTTGCAGTCGGGACTGCTGGGCTCGATTGTTGGACATGTGGGTGATGGGAACTTCCATGCGCTGATCCTGCATTCGGATGGGCAGAGACATATTGCAGAAGGGTTGGTTCACAGAATGGTTGATTCAGCGATTGAAATGAAAGGTACGGTTACTGGAGAGCATGGCGTGGGACTCGTAAAGAGAGACTACCTCGAGTCAGAACTCGGAAAGACGACTGTTGATACAATGAGAATGGTTCGTTCCCACCAATTCCAAGCGATCCTCAATGCAAAGCTAACGAGTGGTTATCGAAACTAGATGAAAGCTGCCTTCGACCCTACATGTATTTTAAATTGTGGGAAGGTTGTGCGAATGGAAAATGACATATAACGCAAGTTTTTTGGTTCGCCGCCTCACATTTGACCCCTTATCAGATGCGATTTAAAATATACTTAGACATATTCCCCCTCACCATCTCTAGCAAAGAATTGAACATATTACCCAAAATCAGCTACGAGTACCGCTTGATATGGATAATGATACAGTGGCTGAATTTGTCTCTTTGTTGACTCAAGAAAACCGAATTTGCAATGCATTACCTCAGTTGCCTAATAAAAGACAATACCAGAAACAAACTGATGCTGCGACAGTCGATCGTAAACCGGCTGCCATCTCTTTATTTAGAGGATATAATGTCATATGATTTCTTGGTCAGGTCTATTTATGTGATATCATCAATCTTCGGGAGCTAGTTTTTACTCCAGAGCTGAGAGGATATAAGTAATGAGTCCTCCGATAGTAGTACAAACTGCTAAAAAAACCCATGCCATATAATCATTTGAGGTTCAGACTTCATAGCTAGACGCGAGATCTTCATCACCTCCGATATACTTTGGCCAACTGGGCTTACCATCGTAAGGAACAATCGGTCGGCTCATCCTCCCATCCGAACTCTGCGCAATCAACTGAGCTGGTGCCACTCCATCCTCTGTCCATGTGACAAGCGCAGTGAATAGTTCCTCCAGTGTCGGGATTGGTGGGTTCACGGTACCAACGAAACCACGCATCCTGACGCAATGGTCCATGCCAGGGATCAGGAATAGGCGATGGAACTCCTGCGTTTTGTTGATGCCGCCCGTATGTTCTGCAGATTTATGATAGTAATCAATCGAGATCTGGGGATTTGTTACCGTATCTGCAAGGCCGTGGTATGTAAGGATCTTCACGCCTCGCTGTTGAACACGTCTCATCTGGGTGGGATCGTTGGCGTCCATGTTCGCGAAGCTCTCGTTCATTGACCGGCACTTAAGCATTGCTTCCGCAAATTGTTCGTAGTTCCAGGTCCTCCATTCATCACAACCCTTGCTAGTAGGGTGGTTCCAGTTCGGCGAAGCAAGCCTGGAGTCCTGGTGAGACAGCGCGAGGAGCCCTGTTGCTGCAGGTCGCACTATCGTCGTGTAGTCAATCCTGGTACCACGCAGTTTGCCCCAAAAAAGTTGGTTGCCACGAAGGGGGCATAGAGATCCATTGTCTTCGCGTGGGTTTGGTACATATCCATCGAGCGTAGGGCCATACCAGATCTTGTTGATAGCTTTCGCCTGCGCTAGGGATAGCGCCCAAGGTTCTGTACACGAACCCCCATCAGCGACAGTCAGGACTGATGGATCCTTTGTTGGGTCGTAAGTGTTTGATTCCCAGTCAGTGAGATAGCCGTCATGTTTTCCATTCACCGTCGTATCTCCAGCTGCGATTGCCTTTTTTGATACCATTTCCAGTTGGTCTTCAGTGAAGGGTTTGCCGCCAAGATCGTTTTGGATGACGATAATCGGGTAGAGCAAGGAGGGGAACATCAAAGACTGTTGGAGGGATGGAGCACCGATCAGAAGTCCATCAAAATTATCAGGGTATTTCTGCGCGGAGTGATAAGCTGCTCGGCCACCACTTGAGCATCCATAGAGATATGAGTGTTTCGCCGGGAATCCATAATACGCCTCAGCAAGATCCTTTGTCTTCAAACCAAGCAAATGTGTGGCTTCGTAAGCAAGATTATTCCACCCCTCTGAGTTGATGGTTCCATCAGCATTCATCAGATAACTAAAATCCTCCATATCCTGTGTTGCATGGCCACCATCAGTTGTGGCAACTACATAGCCCATTTCTGAGGCAATTTCGCCGCTCAGGAGATCAGTGCAAATTGGAAGCGAGAAATGTTGCGGGGAGATGACCCGGAAGTCTCCCATAAAAGCACCTTGGATCTGGCAGCGGATTCGATTGTTCCACGAGGATGGCTCAGGCAGCCAGAGCTCCATCCCAACATCTGTGCCAGCATCTGGTGATGGGACTTCAGGAGCTGGTCCTGTGGTACGTAGTACAAGTTTCACCAACGTGACGCCGTGAGAGATTTTTCGTCTGCTTTCGTTCACTTCATCAGATGCTGAGACAAGCGTTTCTCCTGCGGAAAACTCCTGCACATGAAGAACTCGTATTCTTAAATCTTCCCCATAAGCCTTCCTCAATGCTTCGTGAATGAGAAGTGTCATTGCGGCGAATATCTCTCGGCACGTAAAGCCTATGATTGTGAGGTGGTATGGTAGGCGAGATTCGAGACAGGTTGTTTCGACGCCTTCTTCTTTGTCCTTCTGTGTAAATAATGTGATTCTGAGCAAGTATGAGGGATTAGGAACCGGTTTTATACGTCTCAGCATGTGCTATATGTGATCAGCTTATTTTTTGGGACACGCCTCGCGACGCATTCTGGTTAAGAGCATAATTTCTCGGAGTCGTGATCGAAATCCTCAGCGCAATGTTAGCTTCCCCGCTAGCACAAGACTTACGGGTATGGTTTCGGCTACGGCCATAGCCGAAAGCGCCATCCCACAAGTCATGAGATCCTTCATATAAGTGGGGAAGCAAAGAAGTCAAGTTGCTTAAGAAATTTGTTACTTGATTCGTGGCGTTCATGATTCGGCTATGGGATGAGAAATAGCAGCCCGAATATACACTAGCGGAATCTGGGCCACTTCCAAGCTCAATTCAGGAACAGATTTGACCTCTCCCGTTTTCATATCAAAAAGATCGAGCCGCGAGTTCGGTTAGCAAGTTTTCTTTTTGGAACTAGCGGTGATGACCTAACAAGTTGAATATCTTCCGAACGTTACGTTCAAGGCTAGGTGATGGGATACATACTTAGCAAGCGTTCTCACATATCTCGAATGGAATATGACTTACTCTTCGAACGCTGGAAGCGTAAGCTACCTAAGCTTACTGCTAGCCTCGGTTACACGCTCTCGTAACGCCCGGCAGACCTGTGCATTGCTAAAGAGTTCAGCTGAACAATCTGGATCATATTTTTAATTACGTAAAGGTTAAAGTGATGACAGGGGCAAACTATTTAGTAGCTTTAGTACCTGTGTGGTGAATGATCATTGTATCGGTGAATTTAAGAATATGGTCGAGGAAGAGCAAACTGTAGAATTGTTGAGCAATTCGGCCGGCCGTGCCGCGAGTAACGACGGCATTTACCAAGTGATCAGCTATTTAATGTTTATGATTTGCTGGCAGGATTGCTAAGAAAAGCGAAGCAGTACCCCATTTTGATAGGCCTAGAATATCCCAAGGGTCAATCGGATGGTCACAGCATGAAACTGCGCCTCAGAAACTGTCAAGTGTGTCAATGCCATGGAATAAAGTGGGTAAACTCCTACCATTTAATATCAAATAAGAGCCCAATTAAGATCTTTGGAGCCTATTGATCCCTCTCATATGCTCGCATGTCATATCTCGGGCTCGCCTTAAATCTGCCTTGTGAATGCTCCTACTGCTCTATTCCTATGCACCAGACTACGGCTATAAGGGCATAGCGAGTATAGATTCGTTACTGGGACCTATGTAAATAGTCCTATACACAATAATGTTTGATTTGCTTGAACTTGCAGCGATAAAAAGCGATCACTAGTCAGATGCATGCTCTGAGATTGGTTCTTTGCAGTATCATGTTTTGTTTCAGCTATACTATATACAGAGACCGAACAACTTTGCAAGTGTAGCCTATGATTGAACAAAAGGGTTCTAAGTTCTAATAAGCCTTTGAACGAGGTCCAGCCACAACCACAAACACAACCAATTCAAATCGAGAATTCCGAAAATCAAGGGGCAGAGATATGAACCATCATGTGCTCCTGGCCCCATGAGAGCTCGCTCCCATTAACGGTCTCGTCAGCTCTCGTGCACTTGTCCATGATCTTGCCGGCGGCGCGAGCAACATGCTGGCTAATGCAGGTTTAGCAACGCGACGCGAGTTCTCTCTGTAGGGTATCTTACCAGGTATCTGAAGTATCAGCAACTCCTCCACCAGCTACTCCAGTAATTGCAGCATTGCCAATCCGGCAGAGCTGAGTTGCTCCCTGGACGTTACACGGGGCATCGCCCTTTGAGGCAAGAAAGTTGATACAGGCGACGGCGTCGGGCACCTGCTTTGATCAGAGACCCTATGCTAAGAACTTAAAGGGCTTGGCAAATACAAAAGCAGCTTGGATCAAGCCGTCATCAGCGCGGCAAGTGACGCGTTTATTCAAACCACCAGTTTCGCTTCCGGAGCCTCCGCTCTGACTTTCGGAATCATTATGTGCCTTTACTGCTTCATCAGGAGAGAGTGCGCCATCGGGATCGGCAATAATATTATTGACCCAATTCTCGAACGAGAATGGATTATTTTCATCTCCGTTGCTATTGCCCGTAGCGGTTTCATCGGATCTACGATCCTGGGGCAAGCCTACAACGAGACAAGTCGAGGCGAGAATGGCCAAGGCTGAAAGAGATAGACGGACCATTGTGACAATAGGAGGGGGATAGAAGTAGCTAAAGAAGGGTTCTTGAAATGGGACGTTTTGCTATGATTGAGTACTATAGAGATGTTTGAGTGAATTGTAAAAATGAAGGCCCTCGGGTGGCTGTCCACTACTCCTTAAATACTGGCGCTTATTAGACTGTCAAGCGCTAATAGTTTGCGGTTCTCATGTCTCGCAAATCTGGACGACATAATTTTCCCTGGAGGAAGGATGAGCACTGGCGCCAACATGCATGGAGGCTCTGCAAATGGGAATGCAAGTTCCAGCCGGACCAAAACCAACAGCATCATTTCTGGGGTGAGCGATGTTTGGCAATCCTAAATCCTTCAAAGTCGTGGCTCAAGGGCGGGCCGATAACAGGACATGCAGCTCTGCCTGCGCTGCTTATGGATGCTGGCTGGCACGTGGCCGCCCTTGGCGCTAGCTTCGTCATAGGAGTGCAAAGAAGTCTTGTCCCTCTGTTTGGTGCCGTTTAAGTTGACTGAAACCTTTAGATCGAGTTTCTACATATAGTCAATAGAGGTTGAAGTGGCATCTGTGCATGTAAAGAATGTAAGACTGCTTGCAGAACGGCGTGCAAGAACTGTCGTGAACCTTGCAGGACATTGTGGGTTTGGAGGAAATTCAAATTTAGAATCCCCAATAGTTTTGTTTGGGGCGCAGGTTCGAACCAATAATCTTCTTACACACATCACAGCCTGGCCTGGTCCTTTGCGGTATACGCTTCAGGATACACGCCATGCATATAAGATCTGCGACAGCCTGCTTCAAGTGACACAGCCCCCTTTCCACCTTCCGGTTGGATTACGGCCGTATGTTGCTTTTTCTTCCCCTTACCCATGCACAGTCTGTGAAAGCAACCTTGTGCACACCGACGGACTGTCGGCGTTCCTCTCACGATGCATATACGCGGAAGGAGAAGCGCATGTCTCGTTTTGGCCCAGTGTTGTAAGGGTCGTAATCCACCGTGCCTTGTCCACGATCTTGATGTCTTCCGAATCCTCTTGTCATCAAATATTTTGTAAAGAAATCTGCCAGCCCGGGGCGCTTAAGCACACATTGCCGACGAATAAACACATCTGGCCCCCACGCTACTGATCACGGCGGCAAGCCGGCAATCCTTGTCCCTTACAGCGTTAGGGCGGATTTCGGGCCCTCGCACGGCGTTGACTCTTTTCGAAGGCAGATCAAAGTCAGGAACAGCGAGGGCCTTGACACAGACTGGAAGAAACAATGCTATGATTTTGGACAAGAGTTGAGGTTGGCTATTAGGCGCTTTATAGGCTGGCTGCTATGCTGTCGCCGGCTTGCATAAGTGAAAAGAAATTGAACTATCTTTGTCATAGTTATGGGAGTTAGGTTATTAGATAACGTAAAACATAAGCATATATCACATATAGGCATGTGTTATATTTTTTCTAGCTCTTAATTTTTAAATATTAATAAAAATATAATAGACTATTCAATTAATTTAAACTCATCACTATCCTCTTCGTTAGAGATCTCAATTGCTATCTCACAGGTTCTTGCATTATAACTAGGTTGGCAGCATAGCCCATAGCGCTATTCCTTCAATCTAGCTGCTCCTCTCTAGCTACCTCTTTGTGATGATTCGGCCTATATCTGCGCATTAAGATCTATTTGATTAATTATATCCCTTCCTTCCTATATAGTTATCTTCCCTTTATCTTGCAGCTAAGTCCGCTTTGCCCTATGCCTCTTGCTAAGGGTCGCATTTGCCTGCTAAAGGTCTTGCATCTTAGACTATAAGAGTATCACTTAATGCATGATTGCCTCTACTCCTTTAGAAAGAGAAGTTAAGGCCTTTAAAATAGAGGCTAGCAAGCTACTTTAATATTAATAGATTTATCTTTTAAGGTATTTTAACTAAGACTTAATGTTTATAATAAGCATATGCATTAGATAAGTATATGCATTAAATAAGTATATGCATTTAAAATCTCTTAATCTCTCTTCTTTCTCTTTAATTAAATAATTCTTAACTATTAAATATATTATAATTATACTAAGAGGTAAATATCCTTCTTACCCTTTAAGCCCTCTAAAGAGACTTAACTTTAAGCCTTTAGCGCGCTGCAAAGGCCTACTAAGTTAATTATTATATTATATAGCGCTAATTAAATGGTATACTTTCTTAAGCTACTTAGGTCCTTAAATAATAGAAGCTATTTAACTTAAAAGAGCAAGCGATTATTAAGTATATCCTTAACTTAGATTCTTAAGAGTTTCCTTTGCACTTATTTGCTATTAAAGAAATAGTAAATTAATTGCTTGCTTAATAAGAGATATAACTTATTAGCTAATGCTAAGCTTATAACTTTATTAAGTAATAATTATAGCTTTAAATGCATTTATTTTATAAGTATAATTATAAGAGAGCTTAATATAAAGATCTAGCCTTTATTTATTAATAGTTCTTATTTATAAAGAATATAATAGCTAAATATAATATTAAATTAAATAATTTATATAACTTTAATAAGATAAGCTTCCTTATAAATATTATTAAGAGTAATTTATTAAAGGGAGGAAATATACTATTGCTAAAGATAGGTTTATCCCTTGAAATTAAGGGCATAGAACAGGCCTTAATATATCCTATTAAGACTCTTAAAATGCTTAACTTAAGCTCTTAAATCTTAAAAATTATTATATAATTTAATTATAATTGCATTTAATTAAATGGTTTATAAAATTATAAAGATAAAAGGGAAAGAGTTTATTAAAGAATAATTTAATTTAATAATATATTTTAAGAAAGAAGTATAAAGTTAAGGGAAAGTCTACTTATCTCATTCTACTAAGGATAAATGCATCTTTAAATACTTAAAGACTATAAAAATGGATTAATTATAATATATAGGCTTTAGTGCTAATATAAACCTCCCTTTAAGGATATTGCCTATCCTTAGGTATAAATATCCTTAACCTTAAAGTAGTCTTTAATTACTAGCTTAGCTAAACTATGCTTAAAGTCTATATAAACCATTTAATTAAGTCTTAGTCTCCTATTAAGTAACTTCCCTCTTATTATCCTTCCTCCCTATAACTTTTTAAGTTTAACTATACCTCTATTTATATTAATCTTAATAACTTTCAATTAATACCTCCTTATGCATAATACCTTGAATAGCTTAGTTAAGGATTTAATCCTATTAATTAATGCTAATAAGACTATTTAGGATATAAGTTATATATATCTTAGACTTAAGTAAGTAATTAATCTATTGCATTAAGAGTAAGGGAGGCTAAAGAGCATTATAAGTATAATATATTATAGCTCTCTTAGCTTTCTATAGTCCTTATAAGTTATAATCCTTAAGATTACTAAGCAATATATTAATTACTATAGTATCTTATATAATAGGCCTCTAAGGAATAGCTTTAGTCTTCCTATTGCTAATAGCTAGCTTCTTTATAGCTAGCTTAAGACCTTCTAAGGTAGCTTATATATTAAGGGAGCTAAGAAGGGAGCTAAAAGCACTTAATCTCTTAGTCTTCTTCTAAGAAACCTTTACTCTATTATTGCTAACCTTACTAAAGGGCATTAAGTTTGCTAAGGGCTACTTTCCTTAATTTTCCTCTAGATACATTAAATTTAAAGGTCTCTTATAGATAAATAATAGCAAGGCAATATCTATAGATATAGAAGCATTTAATCCCTTAGTTATAACCTTAAATCCTTTATTATAAAGGACTATCCCCTTCTTCTTATAATATTTAATAAGGCTAATAAGGAGGTAATTATCTTAATATAATTTAACTAGTTCCCTTGCTTTAAAGAGAGGGTATTTTACTTAATCTTACTTAGCTATGCTAAGACTTCTTTTAATGATTTAATATTTAAAGGCTATTAAGTTTATAATAATATCTTTATATTTAATATATAGTTAATACTCTTCTTTGCTTATATAAGCTTCATTTTAAGGGACTGTCTTTTATCTTAGTGCAAGAGGTCTATATAGACTATTATAATTAACTATAAGCTATATATCTCTATCCTTAAAGTATAAGTGCCCTCTTATTTTAAGTTTATTTATAATAATAGCTATAAGGAAACCTTGCATTAAGTTAATAATAGCCTTCTCTTTAGTAGCATTATTAATAATATACTTAAGTCCTTATATTTAGTCCTTAACTATTAAATTAAATAGTCTTAGTTTTAATTGCTTGCCTTTATTCTTAAAGAAGATTATAATCTCTTCTCTTATAAGTTTAATAGTCTAATAATAATTATTACTTATTAAACTATAAAGATTATAAAAGAGCATAATAATATAAATATAGCTATACTCTTATAATATAAGTTAAGATATTAAAGGGATCTTAAAGATATTAAAGTTAAATAATATCCTTATATATATTAAGGCTTATCTCTAGGTATATGCAATCTTCTTAAATTGCCTCTTATAGCTATTATATATAAAGTTAAATAAATAAGATTAGCTCTTATAATAATCTTAAATATAAGAGGCTTAATAACTATTATTATAATTAATTAATCTAGCAAGAAAGTAGCAATTATACATTGCTAGCTTTATAGCTTTTAATATAATATAGCCTAAGGTAACCTTATAGCTTATTATCTTAATGCCCTTACTTAATAAGAGGTTTATTTTAAGCTCATTTTATCTTAAGTTCTATTTAATTAATCCTATATAGATTATAATCTCCTTAGGAGCAATAACTAATTAATTTTCTAGCCTATATCTAAGAGTCTATATTAAAGATTAAAGATTAAAGTTAAAGGCCTAGCTATAATCTTATATATTAAGAAGTAACTTCTAGAGATTATATGCATATTATAACTAAGAGGCTTTATTATATATCTTTAAGGTAGTTATAAAAAAAGGGATTTAAGGGGGTATAGCTTCAATTTCTTCCTTAAACTTAGCTTTTAGCTATTTATAGTAAAAAAGAAAGGGCATTACTATCTTATCTCAATTAATATAGCCTTAAAATTAAAGGGGTTACTTTATAATAAGCCTCTTTAAAGGTACTTTAAAGTGCATTTTATATTAATTATAATATAGCAATAGCTTGCAATCCTTTCCCTTATATATAATATATATTAATAAGAGAGGGAGTTTAAAGTATCCCTTTATATAAAGAACAATAGATAATTTAATAGCTATTGCAAGTTAAGACAATTGATATGCACTTAATTAAATAGTTAATAAGCTTAGGGATTGAGAATAATAATAAGGCAAGGCAGAAAATGCTAATGCAAGTAGCTTAGCTTCAAAGGTTTATATATAAGTTTAAAGGTCTATAGGCAGTTAGTTTTAAGTAATAGTTTTAAGGTTTAATTAATTAAATAGAGAGAAGATAAAGGCTTAAATATAAAGAGGGATAATAAGATATATAAGTATTTATAGGGGGTAAAAGGTTAAAGGAGAGAGAGTTAAATATTGCAATTAATTTAATCTCTTTTTAAATCACTCTCTTAGCTGCTATATTAACCTTATATAGTAATAAAGTCTTAATTGCACCTTTTAAGGGAGTAAATTAGCTCTCTTATTATTTATCTCTTAATTTAAACCTTTCTTTATTTTCTTATTCTTTTCCTCCTCTTATAACTATATATTTAATTCTTTTTATATTATAGCTCTCTTATTTAACCCTTAACTATTTAATTAATTTACTTATTATGCCTTCTTTATATAATAATAAGCTTAACCTTCTCTTTATAGTCCTTGCATTTTATCTTCTTAATATTTAAGCTATCTCTATTAATTATATCTATTAAGATAAATTTACTTATAGCAATTCTCTTTCTATAGAGGGTTAAATTAATAAGACTACCCTTAGTAATATCTATAGCTAAAGGCTAAAGACTATAGCTAAGAGATGCCTTGAGGTTTAATTATATAGCTAGATAGCTTTAAGTTAAATAGGCAAACTACTTTATATTAAGTTAAGCTTTAAGCCGCTAGCTTAAAGTAAAGATAAATTATTAGCTCTTTTGCTCCTTTCCTTTTATTATAATATTATAAGACTAAATAAACCCTTTTAATTAATTATTTAAAAGTATGCAATAGTTAAACTAAACCTTATATATATCTTAGCTAAGGTAATATATCTTAATAGCTTCTTTATTATAAACCTTATCTCTTGCCTTAAATGCTTAAAGGCTCTCTTTATTATTACTTATAGATATTAAAATCCCTTAATATATAAGCATTATATCTATTCTTATATAAAGTCTATTACTAGTAATAATAAATATATCCTTTATCCCTTTTATACTTATCTCTCTATTTAAGGCTTTTAAGATAGCTTATATGCTAATTATATTTAAAATATTAATTCTTTATATAAATAGCACTTTCTTATTAATTATTAAGCTAAGGCTATTTATATAAGACCTCTTAAACTTTCTCTTATTAGAAGCTATTTTAACTTAGCCTCTTATTCTTTTAATATTTACTTTGCTAAGGTCCTTAATTATTATAACTACCTTTAAATTATTAATATTTAGCTTATAAGTAATATATAGAAGATAAGGGATATTAGCAAGCATTATTATAAGCTTAAAAGCACTTAATTTTAACCTTATTAAGTGTCTTCTTTTAACTTTTAAGGGTATATTAAGGCTTTAAAGTATTTTAAAGTTAAGTAGAATTTTAATAAGTTCTCTTCCTTAGTATAAATAAAACTTATTAAAACTATTTAATCTATTGGTTCTCTTTATTTATCTTTATTATATTCTTAATATATCTTTATTCTTTATAACTTAATAAAATAATAAGTTAATAGCTAAGGGGGCTACCCTTAAGTTATATCTATAAAAGGAAAATAATATCTTATAAAAATAATAACTTAAATAAAGCTAAATATATAAGCTCTATATATTCCTTTAAAGATAACTTATAAAAGCATTTAATCTTGCAATGCTTATAATATTTATAATTTAAGGGCTTAGAATTTCCTTTATTCCTTCCTCCCTAAGCAATAGGGGTTTTTCACTTTAAGTTTAATAGCTAAGTAGTTTTAGCTCTTGAATTATTATCTTTATTGCACTCTCCTCCTTATAATAGCAATAGTCCTTAGTCCTTTAGGGTGCTAGCAAAAGATTTCATAATCTTTAGAGGAAGTTAATATATTTTAATTTTACTACTTAGCTAAGTATAAATATCTTAACTTTCACTTTAGACCTTCTTAATTTAATAAGAGGACTTTTATCTTTATTAATATCCTTTTAATTAAATAGTTTAAAGTTATTATTGCTATCTTTATTAAATAATAATATTAAAACTAAGGAGTTACTCTTATTATTTTTAGCTTTAATAAGCATTTTACTTCTCTTGAAAATACCTTCTTTAGCTAGTAGCTAATTATTTGCATTTAAAGACTATTAATTATATAAGTCTCTTATAAACTTCTTTAAAATAATCTTTATTAAATATCTTATTTAAGTTAATTTTATTTAAGGTATAAAGATAATAAGCACTAAAGATTAATAATCTCTTATTAATGCAATTTAAGGCCTTCTTATTTTATCTTTATCTTAATAATATATAAGTAATTAAATGCTCTAAGTATATTATATTTAAGTATTAAGTCTTCTTCTTTTAAGGGCATTATCCTTAAGATATTAATATTTTATTAATATTAATGCATTTTAATAGCTTCTTTTAAA